>JAZGTI010015532.1:0-13347 GCA_036877585.1 Botia kubotai
CTTCTTTAGTAAACCTACTGTTATTTACATGACAACTTTTAGCTTTATTTTGTTCCCTGCTTAGTCACAGCAGTGTGATGTTATGGCTGCAATTAATAATATTATGCCTCATCGGTTTTTGTTGGCACGATCTCTCAGTGCCCGACATATTATCAAATATCAGTTTTCCATCAATAATTAACTATATTTCCTATCAATAATTAACAATAATTAACTAACTCATCGAAATCAACTCTGTTCGTATCTAAAACAGTTACAAATTGCAGCTTTAACGTGCCAGAGGAGAACTGGCCCTCCGGGTCGAGCCTGGCTTCTCCCAAGGTTTAATTCTCCATCTATACATCATTGGAGTTTTGGTTCCTTGCCACTGTCGCCCTGTTGGCTTGCTTGCTGGGAGACTGCTGACGTCTAACTTAGCCTAGGGCTTTGTAAATTGTAAACGTCTAATATTTTATTGTATATATTCTATGTATGTATGTATGCTACTTTTGCATGTAGTTGACCAGACTGGGGAACACCTCCAACGAGGAAACATAGATAGGAACAAAGACTAGGACTTGACTAAGATGAACGGGAAAACAAATCAAAATAGCAACGAGCCAGAACAGCGAGTAGAAGGCAACAAGCTGCGAGGACGAGACGCTGCGAAGACAAACACGCTGTGAGGACAAAAGAACCGGCACAAGACAGCAGACACGAGGGCAATAAATGACAAGAACAATGGAACAATGTCATTGAACAATGGGGAACAATGACAAACACGTGTGTGGCATTAACTGAAACAATGGAATGAAGAAACAAGGAGGTGGGGTGATGTTGCAAGCCCAGAGAGCACATGGCAGATGTAAATACAACGAAGCCATGTGCTTCCACACATAACGCACACCCAGAGCGCGAGTCTAGACTCCGACTCTAACCAGAACCGAACTAAGGCAAGACGAGTCGGAGTCTAAGCCCAGCGCCCTGACACGTAACATAGACTGTGTCAGGATCCTGGCAAAACGTGATCTCCAAGACTAGGCAGGAAGTCAGGATCCTGACAAATGTGACATGAGGTTTGAAGAGAACCTGGAAGAGATGTTTTTTGTTTATGTAGATACAACTGAAATATTACGCACAATATACATCATTAATAAATATGGTTACCAACATACTTCAAAATGCCATGAGGATGAGTACATAATAGAGGAATTCTCATTTTTGGGTGAACTATCCCATCCCAAATTTTCCAAACTATCAGTCTTTAACAGGCAATAATTCTGGGCAAAGACAGCAGATATATTTCTTACACAGCACTTGGGGACACAAATTCGAATGTATGTGTGTATGTAGTGACATTTGTCACAAAGCACTAATGTGTGTGTGTGACCCATATATATGATGAAATATACATTAATAATTATTGTATATGGGGAAGATTTATCTGCCAGATATGTTACCTGTGTGTATGTGTGTGTTTATGACTCATATATAAGTGATTAATGATATATTACTTATATGTCACATATATAAATAATATGCAATGCATGTGTTATATGTATGATATATGTATTAATAATTATTATGGGGAAAATTTATATGTCAATAGAGGAAATTGTTTCAATTTCTAATAGGTTTCATATATGGCATATTGGATATATATATAACATTGGATATATGCACAAATATTACATTTGCGTATGGGTTGTCTTTCATTTTATGGCTGTTTGTGTGTTTGTCTATTTGTTTATTCAAACAGGAATGGCAGGTGTTTCAAACGTACACAAACATCTCAGTGATATATGCAGTTTCAACATAATTAAACATTGTAAAATCATATACTGTATACAGTCATATTTAGACATATATAGAAATTGTTTCCCCAACACCCATTGTAAAAGTTAATTTACGCAAAGGATGTTGCTGGTATGTGTTGGTATATATGTACAGTCATGGACAAAAATATCGTCACCCTTGCAATTCTGTCAGAAAATGCAACCCTTCTCTCAGAAAATTGTTTCAGCTGCAAATGTTTTGGTACTTACATGTTTATTTTTTTGTTTTCATTGGAAAAAAACAAAAAAACAGAGAAGAAAAGTAAAATCTAAATTACATTCCACACAGAACCTGAAAATGCACTGGACAAAATTATCGGCACCCATAACTTAATATTTGGTAGCACCCCCTTTGGAAAAAATAACTGAAATCAGTTGCTTCCTATAACCATAAATGAGTTTCTTAGACCTCTCCACTGGACCTCTTTTCAATTTTGGACCACTCTTCTTTTGCAAACTGCTCCAAGTCTTTCAGATTTGAAGAATGCCTTCTCCCAACTGCTGTTCTGAGATCTCTCCACAGGTGTTCTATGAGATTCAGATCTGGACTCATTGCTGGCCATTTCAGAACTCTCCAGTGCTTTGTTTGTAACTATTTCTGAGTGCTTTATGAAGTGTGTTTCGGGTCATTGTCCTGCTGAAAGACCCATGACCTCTGGTGGAGGTGCAGCTTTCTGACACTAGGAAATCAAATTTTTGGCCTTCTTCTTTGTGGTAACGTGCTAAACACCATGTGCCAAACATAAGAAGTCTGTGTGATATGTTTGGATGCATTGCTTTGTAAGGAGATGTATAGTAAATTGTGGAGTGTGCTTACTGGAGACAAATTCCACAATTTACTATACAAACCTACTATCACTACATCTACCCTATTACACGTTTTCCCACAATTTTTTCTCTCAAATCCACAGACAACTGTTCTCAAAACTTCTTTCTTTTCTCCATGCTCAGTGTGCCACACAACACAAAGGTTGAGTCAACTTTTCTTAACCTTTGTGTTGTGTGTCACTGAGCACGGAGAAAAGAAGTGTAAACAGTTGCAAGTGTGATTACTATATTGCCCACACCTGTTACTTGCCACAGGTGTGTCTAAATACTAAATACAGGAGCATCACATGCTTGAAAAGCAATTATTTCTTACAATTTTGACAAGGTGCCAATAATTTTGTCCAGTCCATTTTTGTGTTCTGTGACATTTTATCAAGTTTGACTTTTCTGTTTTTTTGTGTTGTTCCAGTGCAAACAAAAACAATAAGCATGTGAATAAGCATACCTAAACATTTCCAATTAGAACAATTGTCTGAGAGAAATGTTGCATTTTCTGACAGAATTGCAAGGGTGCCGATATTTTTGGCCATGACTGTATGTATACAGGATGTATGGCTTACTTTGTTTAAAAAAATCAGTAAGAACGTGTGTCTATTGACTGACCGTGTATGTTTATTTTAAGGTGTATATAATAATTATGTATTCAGATTTACATTTATATATTCACATTAGACCGTTCTGATAAATTTACGATTTTATAAGTATATATTATAAATATATATATCCTATTTGCTCCAATATTTAACTTTTCTATTGTAATAATTTAAGAAATATTGTTCTTAAATAGTGTTGTCATGTGAAATATTGTTAAAAATGTTTATGTATCACTAAACACTAATTCAAATTTGCCAAGTGGTAATGCCTGTGGAAAAAAGACAATCACCCACACAGTTTTCCAGTTTCTGTTTTTGAACATTGCAACTCCTTAAATATCTATGCTTAAATTTATAACATTCACATGACTACCATGCTTGGCACGATGTAAGCAAACTTACATATACTGTACTGTAGAGTAAAACATTATTTGGCTTGTTGGAAGTCTGTAATGCCAGGCCTGGTCTGGCATTCATTTGAGTAAAACAAACTCCAAATTGTCCATAACGTGCTGTGAGAAGTGTCTTGATTCACTTCATTTATTTGGACAGAAATCCATCCACTAATTGATTGCTGCGTATTCAGTAACAAAGCCGCTGATTGGTTTACCTGTGTTCTGATTGCTATTTATGTTCAGCTTTGATGCATTTCCTGCCAAGCATTTCTAAGAGTCAGGTTTCTCTGTGAGTTAGTGAATCGTGGTCAGGAAAAGTGAATTAGGGAAAATGTTATTGGAGTCACTAGACTACAGAAAAAGGGGGTTTTGTAGAATTATGGAGAACTAGATTAATATACATCTGTGCTTTTCTGTCTACAACTTTGCTGGAATGTTAAATGTGTTGTTGGTAATTACCATGGTGTTGCTATGCACATATATGATGTTCGGAGAGGTTTTTGGAGCATTGCTAGGTGTGTTACTGTTGGATGGTTGCATACTAGCCTAGAAAAAATGACTCTGCCCTCAGTATGTATCATATTGTAGACATTAGATATGTTGATCCTTTTTTGTTTGTTTTTTGCATGTTTTGTCCACTGCCAGGCAAAAATGATCTGACCGATAAGAAACGCATCTATCCTCAACATGATGAAGGCAAAGAAAGGCAAGTTTGTTTATATAGCACATTTTATACATAATGGTAATTCAAAGTGCTTTACATAAAAAATAAATTAATCAAAATAAATGCATAGGATTTAACATTACAAACAACAATAACTAACAATAAAAGTACAGAACACACATTTAGAATAAATATAAAATTTAGAGAATGCAGATATATTAAAGATATTATATTTAGGATTTAAAAAAAATACATAAAATACAAGTTGTCATTCAGTAAATGCACAGCTAAACAGATGTGTTTTGAGTCTGGTCTCTTCTGGAATCGGATTCCAGCTACATGTGGTATGACAGCTAAAAGCAGACATTTTCTTGGACTTTTCTTGGAACCCTTGATATGTCTAACTGATGTCATCATAATTGTAATGGAGACGCTAAAGCGGCGGGATCCATATGCAGCTTTTTTTAGACATCACAAACAGTAAACAGGCAATGGTCAAGAACCGCCAGACAGAGCAACGTAGGCGAGACAGGAACGAAACGTAAACACAGGCGAGGGTCGAGGCAGGCAGCTAACAATCAACAACAATGTCCGAATGAAAAAACAAGGGGCAGGCAGAAAAGATTCAAAAACGATAAACAGTCCAAATGGCAACAGGAAGGCAGTCCGGCGAAACACTCTGAAATGCAGCACATGGCAAACAAGACATCGCAAAGAGTTACACAGAGTCTAGGGTTTATATAGCCAGCATGATTGGATACAGGTGTTGCAAACAGGAAGTAATAAGTCTTTGGCAAGGGCTAATGGGAAGTGTAGTTTGAGAGGAGACTAATACTCTGGGGATGGCTCCCTCTGGTGCCGCGGAGGGGGCGGAGCAGCGGCCTCCTCCGTAACTATAATGATCTGACATCCTAAATATAGCTGGAAGCTAGTGTAAAGACTTGAGGACTGGTGTGATATGTTCAGATTTTATGGTTCTAGTTAAAATCCTGTCAGCAGTCAGGCATAGAAACAACACCAACAGAACAAATCTAAAACCCTCAATATGAACAATAGTCATAGTGATACTTGCCTTAACTCAACTTGCCTTAACAAATTATTAACATCGTCAGTGGTTGTTTGGAAATAAAGGAAAATTGAAAACTTTAAAAGATGCACTGTGAAATAAATTAATTTTTTTATTTAATATTTTCCTTAATATTTAATCTCTTCTTGTGTGTGTTATCTTTACCAACAGTCAGCAATCACAAACCAAGGATCAATTTGGCAATGAAGTATCTGAGTTTGCATGTAATGCATCATCCAGCAGTCAGATGGCAGCAGTCAGCTTTCATCTTGCTATCCTCTTTAAGAGCTATACACAGCAGCTATTGTGACTTAAAACCAGAGTTTGAAAGCACTTTTTATTGTCCCCGCACACACTAGACTAGACTGAAACGCAAAAGTCACTTAAAAGGCTGAGAGAAAATAAAAATTAAACAGGAATAATGACGGAGATTACAGCAAGATCATGAGTGTTTATAGTGACATCAAAGATAGGAGAGAACTTACAGGTGAGATATATATTGCTAACAATACTGTATATAATGATATAATATTACAAATACCCAATAGTACAAATCCATACCCATCATTAATGTCTCAAAATAATTTATAAAATGTTAAACACAGTTTTTACATTGGTGAGATTTGGATAATAATTGTAAAAAATTTACTATGGTTTAGGTCATTTGCTATACTATACATACTTTAAACTATACATACTATAAACTGTATAGTAACTACTTAAATGAAAAACTAATTTAAGGTGTATTAAATGTCTTTCATCATTTGTTGTCTTTATTATCAAATTGTTTCAAAACAAAACATTTTCTATATTAAAATATAATATTGCTTTATTACTAATTAATGTACATTTTCCCCACATTCTTAATATCAGTTAATATTGAATCATTCTTTTAATTAACAAATATCAGTTCATAAACATCATCATCCAGGAAGTGACATCATGTTTGTGGAAAACACCAGCACAAACAAAAATCAGTAAATGAAAGTGAATTCTGCGATGTTTTATAGTATTATTTGGTTTGGTTCACATTCCTGTTTGTTAAAATTGCAGAATAAAAAAATGATCAAACAATGAATGATTAAAAAATGCTGTTAAATGTCTCGTCATTTTGTAAATAATTAGGTTAATTAATAAACGAATATCTTGTAAAAGCCTTATCCAGGCACACTTTTTTAAATAACAACACAACCAAAACAACCAAAAAAAATTATTTTTTACAGACTTCAAAAAGAAGTGCATGACAGTTCATGAAGGCACTGATACTAAATCATTAAAGAAGAGACATTAGAAATAGTCAGAACAAAATGTTATTAACCAAACTAAATGTAATTTTATATAGACACCCCCAGGAATGTTAGTCAGGGTTCCTCCCCTACATCAGTATTTTAGTGTGCAGGAGTGATTTAAAGGAGCATAGGGCTGCCCATCAGGTCCCGGCAGTCAGGTCACAACATGTGGTAATAAACACAGCCCTCATCCCCCTCATACCTGGCCTTTTTAATTAGTCTTTGAGCTGACAACTCCTCCTGATACCACGGGTGCAGTAATTAGCTATTACTCAAAACATTTGGAACGTTGCATAACTGAGCCTAACAGCATTGGCTTCCTAAGGGGCCAACAAGAACATAAGGAACACTGAAAATAATGACAAAAATAAGGGGTAGTAATGTGCTTGGAATTATCATCTGCCAGTTGATTTATCAGTACATGAAGTTTAAAAGGGTCACAGTAAATTAGCATCAGGATTCTGCTTTACATGTGGGGGGTTCTTGCTTGATTACATGTTAACAATTTTAATGAAAGTCGTGAGGGAGTTTGACTTGGCACAGTCTGGAGAATTAATTGTGGGAGGGGAGGATATCTGTGGGGTCAGGCCTTTAAAGAACACTGCTGCCCACCTGCACATAGTTTCTGGTGACTCATAGAAGACTTGTCCAGACATTCATGCATTACTGAAAACAGTGAAATTGACTGAAGTGTCCAAGGTAGCATGAAACATTTAAGAGCCAGAACATGCCTATTAAGCCAAATTTTGCAGCGCTCATTCGTTTGATCTCTGCCTCTTTATTGTGTTAAAAAATGTTCATATTGGGATCTCTAATCTTTGATTGCAGACTTGAAAAATTTGAGCACGTTTTTAAGATCTCTTTTGAAGCTTTACAGCATTAATGCAGCTTTAAACATCTTTTCTTAGGAGAAGAAAAACTGAAGTGTGGGAGAATTACACAAGAGCCTCCATTTAACCTTTATTGCTGTTTAGCCAAAAGTGATGTAATTTATTTTACTTAATTTCTGTAAATTCATTTTGATGAATGTATTGTTAACTCGGATTCAAAGAACTGGCAACAAGTAGGCTTATTTGTCAGTTAGATAAAATTTTACCTTGTCTTCATACAACCCAAGAATTATGTTTACTGTAATGATCAATATTCAAATTTAGCTTGTTGTTAGATTCTAATTGTACTATAAGTAATTGTTAATTTTACTATCAGAATTACTTACAGAAGTTAAATATTAGTTTCTGACTTATATTTCACCCTTAATTTTACATAATTTTTCTTTTTTCCATTTGTTTACTTGCATTTTATTTAGTTTAACATATAACAATTTATTTTTAGCTTTAGCAGAAACTGTTGCATAGAGAGTGATAAAAAAACATTTATACATATTGTAGTTTTCTGCATTTGTCTTTGCATGCAATATAACTTTATTTTTCTATTTTTTGATTGTTGTAATTGTTATTATGTATTATTCCTACTGCAAGTGATAACATACCAAACTCAAACTGACATAAATTTAGATTAGGATAAAATAAATGCACAAACTCTTTGCCTTTATTAATATTACTACTATAAAAAAACTGACCTATTAATAAGATAATACAATATCTTTGTAGAGATTGTAGACTTTTTTATATCTTATGGATCAATTTCATTTTGCCTAAATGTTCTCAGCAGATACTAAGCCCGCAACCGGACTAACACCATTTAAGTGTGTGCTTGGGTTCCAATCCCCATTATTTGCCTGGTCGGGTGAACCTACTGATCTTCCCTCAGTCACAGAATTGCTTCAAAGGAGCGAAGAGATCTGGGACCGGGCACACACCCACCTTTTGCATGCTGTCAGAAGACAAACTCAACGGGCCAATACTCATCGCAGACCAGGTCTCAATTACGCTCCAGGGCAATGGGTATGGTTATCCACCAGAGATCTCCGACTTTGACTTCCTTGCAAAAAACTTAGTCCCAGGTATGTCGGACCTTTTCAAATTATTAGGCAAATTACACCTGTATCATTTTGTTTAAGATTACGTGCTAACTATCGTATTTCCCCACCATCCACATGTCTCTCCTGAAACCCGCTGGTGGCTCGGGCGAGGGGGCTGAGGAAGTACCCAGTGAACAGACCCCCCCCAATCATGATCGACAGAACTACTCGTGAACTACTGGACTCCAGGTGCTGGGGTGGCATTCTACAATATCTGGTGGATTGGGAGGGGTACGGCCCAGAGGAAAGGTCTTGGGTCAATGCAGGTGATATCCTGGACCCTACACTGACCATGGAATTTCACCGGAATCACCTGGAGAAGCCGGCACCGCGTCCCCGAGGTAGACCCCGGCGCCGTCCGCCTCCTTGAGCCATGAGTCGCTCACGGGGGGGGGGGCTGTGTTACGGTGGAGGCTCCAGCCTCTTCTGCACCGCGCCAGCAGAGGGAACCTTCCCCGAAATACTGAACGGAGTTCAGGACTACATTTCCCAAAAGACATCTTACACCCACTGATCACTTCCTGTTCGCCACCTGTTTATTGTTTCCTGCTGCCTATTTAAACCGTTTGGATCCATGTGCATTAGAATGGTCGACAGGCGAGGGTAACCCCCAAAAGGGGTTTTTCAAAAGGGGATCAAATCTTGGAATAGATAATAGTGCATGTAGGTATGTGCAGAGGGACACACACACATGGGTCTGGTTAAATGATTTCTCACATGGTTACATATAAGCAGGCAGTGTGGATTTGGCAGTCAAAGAGTTTTTGGTTTCAGAGGCCAGATGATGAGGACCAAAATACACTCAGCTAATGTGGGTACACACAGTGAATGACAATCATGTCAAAAACTTTTAAACTCCACAGCAATATGAGACTCCTGTTATAAGACAATTCGGAGTACTAATGCTTTGTATCATTTGAAGCTTTCTGGGTTAAAGCCGTTCCCTAAGCATTGCCTATTATGTACTGCCAACTAATGTTAAAAAATAACCGGTCATTTAAAATAAATGGATTAACATTGCTCTGCTTTTCTATGACGTTTTTGGGTCCCACTTTATATTAAGTGTCTTTATCTACAATGTACTTACAAAAAACTTAATACAGTGCCTATTGTGTACATACATTTTGTTAAATTGTACTTGTATTTAAAGTGTCTTTATGTAATTACACTCTTGCCCCTATTAATATCACTGTTAACACTGACCCTAAACCCACCCCAACCCAAAACCTTTTCAGAACATGTATAAACACTATACACTGTAAAAAATGATTATTTTAATTATTAAGTTTTAGTCAGGTGGACAAGTAAAATCATGTCCTGCACACAATAGGATGAGTTATAACAACCTCAACTTGAATTGATGCTGATACTTAAAATAACGTGTTCATATAACAACAAAGCATGCGATTTGTATTGTCTACAAATCGAGATGCATACGAGATGTATTAGCGAGATGTAGCAGGAGAAGTTGCTGATTATGCAAGAAAAGATGAAGGAGCCAGTGTTTAAACGATTACAGATGGACATTATGTGCTGCATATAATGAAATAAGTATACCTTAATTTGTTCTTTCTTTAATGTTAATTTAAGCTTGTTTCCTTAGCGCTAACTGGCCGCGGTTTGAATTTAGTCAATCACATTTTGCGACCTAAGACAGCTTAATTAATATTCTGGAGCCAAACTGTCCAGCGGGCAAATTTAGTTCGCTAGACACAGCGCTGCTGTCACGACGTGAGTAAAAAGAGACGCTGTCTGTAACTAATGTAAGTTAATATATCATATAGCTTTTATCACAGAAACACCAAATGACCAGTAATATCTAAAGTTCCGCCGCCAGTGCAATTGTGTTTAATATGAGAAATATTTCATATATAAAATATGAAATTTTTATATATACATGGTTGCAACAACATTTAGTTCTAATTGTTATATTATAAAAATGTTTGACTAATTGTTTGATTGACTAATGTTTCTTAAATGCGTAGTTGTTTCTGAGCATGCGCAAATGGTGTGTCTTCTGTGTGGTATTGTATTAATTCCACAACTTCATGTAGTTTATTAATCACTTGATTGCACTTTGATGTCATTTGTATTAATTGTACAGCCCTGAAGAATTACAAAATTCAGAATTACGTCCTTTGTAGAAAAGATTGTCACCAAATAAAAGCTATATTTACAGCTATATTGCTAGCATTATCACAATAATTTTATAATATAATATTCATTTTTTATTGTATTTGGCAAATAATATGTTCAGTGACTGTTTCTGTATGTAATGTGTGCATGTACTTGGATGGAGTTTGCAGTATTGGTACAGTGCAAGGAAAATGAAATGAATGATTTTCCTAGTCAAACCAGCGTGCCCTAATCACACACAACAAGCTGAAACACTGCCACCAGGCAAGTTACTGTCCACTCCCATGCATCTATGAAGATTGTGTGTGCATATTTCCGAGTGAGCTGTCTCTGAAGAACTTAACTTGCGACCATAGTCAGTCTGTTTAAGCCTTCTCAAAATTGCTTAAAGCAACATCAGTTATCATCTTTTGTAACCTGTTCTTTTAAATTCTTTTAAGTGTTGTTACAACCCCATCAAATATAAGGCAGGGGTGCCCAATCCTGCTCCTGGGGAGCCAAGATCCTGCGGAGTTTAAATTCAACCCCAATTAAACACACCTAAACCAGCTAATCAAGGTGTTAGGATAACTACAAACTTCCAGGCAGGTGTGTTGAACCAGGTTGGAGTTAAACTCTGCAATACTTTAATGGCCCTCCAGATGCAGGATTAGACACCCCTGATTTAAGTGGCATTTTGGTGCTGAACGAATAAAGCTGGTATTCTACCCATCCTATATTTTACAGACAACAAACCAAAGGAAGAGGACAACTGCATTGCTGGGTCTGCTGTGGTACTTCAAAATTCATGAAGATATGTGAGGTATGCTGAAACGTAAGGCAAAACAAGTGATAATTGAAAATTAGGTGTATTAATTTGCAGGGGTCTGGGGACTTTATTTGTGTAATGTGTAATTGCTAAATTTGTTTAATTCCGTTTAAGTAGTTACACCTTTTTTGTTTACATTCTATAAACCCAGTGAAGAGGATATGATCAAGGATGTGGTGATTGGAATCCTAGTGGTTGTGCCAGAATCTCTACTAGCATTCTACAATAACGTTGCCCTGGTGATTGAGGAAGAAGTGGTAACTCGTCACCTGAATGATATACCTAATGCTTTTCTGAACCTGATGGGCCTGGTCTATGACTTGACCTTGACTACCCAAGAGAATTAAAATTCACATTTGAAGTGATACAGTGCCTGTTTATTGGAGTTAGATCAGACTCTTGCGTTTCACTCTTTTAAGATTCCTTCTTTTAACAATTATTGTGATTTATCCGAGGTTTTTGTTTTGTTTTTTTGTCTTTTTTTCCCCTCTTGCTACTATTCAATCTTTGTAATGGTTTAAAGTTTTAGAGCATTGTTGTTGTAGATCTCATTGTTTTAAGTTGAATATTAGTATTCTTGAAATTGTTAATTAAGGATGTTTCCAGTTTATTCAACCTTACTGTTTTCTTGTTACCTTGTCCTGCTTCCTCTTTCCTTATGTTTCTATAGGTTGGGAGTTTTTTTTTACCACAGCCTGTTATGAAGTTTTCATATACTGTATTTGTTTCTGAAATGGAAAATTTGATAATGACAAGGATAGTTATTTGTTATATGTTATTTCAACAACTGTATAAGGTGAGTGACCATAACACCTAATGTTTGCTAAGCTTAACTCTTAACTTAGTTAAGTTTGCTAAGCTTAACTTAAGTCAATGCAACAAGATGACTTGACTAAGTTAAAGTCAAGTAAAGTTAAAGTCAAAGTAAAGTTAAGTCAAGTTGTGAACAAATCATTTTTTACAGTGTAGGTATGGTAGGTTTTACAATGTATCACTTTCTTTTGTAATTACATTGTATTAAAGACACCTAATATAAAGGAAAGTGTGACCCATTTTGTTCATATTTTTGTACAGTAGACACATTGTTACGGAGGAAACCTCCGCTCTGCCTCCTCCGTGCCACCAGAGAGAACCGTCGCCTGAGTATTAAATTTCATATCTGCCTCATCTATGCCTGTATTGCGGCCAACCTGGACATCAAAAGTCTAACTGCCCCGTGAAACCAATTTCTAGTCGTCTGCCGGTGAGTGTTATCTCAATTCAGAATGTTCCTAGTAATGTAATTCGCTTGCCCATTATGTTAACCCTTCCAGAACAGAACACTGTCTACATCCACCCTCATAGACTCAGGAGCAGCCGCTAATTTCATTTCTACTGAGTTTGTTCTTGTAATTCTTCTTTAGCGTTGGAGGCGTTAGATGGTCGTCTGCTGGGAGAAGGAAAAGTGGAATATCAGACTGAAAAGTTACAGCTCCATATGAGCGCCCTCTACTCAGAGAGTAGTATCCCAACCTGAGTCAGAAGCTATGAGACAGTACATCAATGAGGAATTAGCCAAGGGATTCATACGCCTATCCAACTCACCAGCATCTGCTGGGTTCTTTTTTGTGAAAAAAAGGACAGGGGATTAAAACTGTTATGTGTACAGACTCTTTTTTTGAAGTTATCTGACTGGTTCTGGTTGTTCCCTTTCAGTCAGTCACGTTCGACGTTACGTCAAGTGACTGACGTATGGGGTCTTGCTTGAGAGCCCAATCATCTTCGCGTAGTAAA
>JAZGTI010015533.1:0-13347 GCA_036877585.1 Botia kubotai
TGATCCCAATGATTTCAAACTTATCAACACAGCGTTTCCCCCAGTCTATCTCAGTGTCCTTGATTTCTCCAAAGCGTGGACCACAAATTCTGCAACATAACCATACACACTTATTTGTGGTGCAATAAGGTGCAAAATAAAAAATAAAAAAGACTCCAGAACTTTGGAAATTAATCTAGCTGTGCTACACTTAAGGGTTAAATGGCAAAGCATTGACATTTTAGAAGAAGCTGAAAGATGCTGTATTGATGCACAACATACTTTGGCCTCTTCTTTTGGGTGGAGGTCTTCTCATCTGGGGGGCTAGGGGGTGAACCAGACGTGATGCCTGGGAGCTCTGGGGGAAGAGGCAGGTCGGTGAGAAGGTGGCGGGCTTTCCTCTCTGGTTTCTTCTTCCCTGAGGGAGCTGACGAGGAGTCCTTCAGAATACTGAATTAAAAGGCAGAGACAATACCAAAACATTACTGTGACTCATTATCCGAAGTAGAAAGCAGAGATGTCAGAGTGGTTTTCTTTTGTTTAATGTTTTTATATTTTGAACAACTCGGCTAAAGAAATGCATCTGAATGTGGTCTGGTGGACATCACTTTAAACCAGTCTAATGATAAAAGGCTGCCTGGAGGCTAGTCAATATGTTAATAAGGCAACCTACTGACCAGATGATTTAAAAAATATGTAGTTTTGCACATCCCTACCAACAATGTGATATATTTAGGCAAGCCACAGCTTTGTCATATCATTTAATCAATATTATTTTACATTGGGGTTAAAAGAAATAAGCCTCACCTGCTGCTTCCATCTAGATGATTCAGGTTATCGGGTGCCGATGGAAGGGAGCCTAAGGAGGCTATAGCAGGAGCAGCTGATTTCTCCTTATCCTTCTCTTTACCATGCATAGACTGACCTCCTTTTTTCTCCTCCATCTTGCCCTCTCTGCTGGATTGTGGAGCCTCCAAGGTCCTCTTGGCGGGTTTCTCCACAGGGGATTGTGGTTGGCTTAATAAAGGAGTTCTGGGGCCTTTCTCAGACACAGGCGGTGGTGAGGGCGGTCTGGTCTTTTTGACCGAGTGGTTGGAAATGGGACTGGGCTGGGGCGCGCAAGAGGAGGATGATGAGCCCTTGGTGGGGGTAGATGCATTGCTGGAGTTTTTGACGCGGGCAGCCTCTGCAGCTTTAGCTTTTTTCTGCTTGCTGAGCTCAGCGGCCAGACTGCTCTTGAGGGTCAGTGTGCTGGGGGACAGACTGGAGGGTCGGCTGTGGGAGCGAGAGTGACGATGGCGACTGCGAGAGCGAGAATGACGAGAAGACTGGTATGGGCTTCGGCTGCGTGATTTTCCTGTCCGTCTGAGACAGCAGCAAAAATCAGAACAAAAGTATGTCATAAAAACACTATATTTCACTATATTACACTATATTTCAAGTGTTCCAAATCCATACAACATCCTTGAGAATGCGATATATGACATTGACTAGTCATCTTCTGGTTAATATTTTGGCCTGTTCCTCAAATAAAGCGAAACAGGTTCAGAAGACTTGCCAAGTTATTTTTATGATATTTTTTGGCACCTGACATCACTTTTTTTTACCATTGAATAATCTGATAGACTTGCTAACAGGAATGATTAAACTGAATTCAGTAACAAAAAAAAACTTTCTAAAATTTCTACATCTCTGTAGCAGACGGTTACAATTAGAAATTGAGCATTTACAAAGGAATGAACAGGAAGCTAGTGCCTTCACCACCATAAAAAAACTTAAAGGAACAGTTCACCCACAAATAAAAATTATCCCATAATTTTCTCACCCTTATGCCATCCTAAGACTTCTTTCAGCTGAACACAACTGAAGTTATTTTAAATAATATCCTCCTGGCTCTTTGTAATGCTGCATTTTTGAAGCAACAAAAACCACTCCATCAATCAAAAACAAAAGTCATCTATAGGACTCCAGTGAGTTAATGTCTTGTAAAGTGAAACGATACATTACAAACATTATTATTATTACTACAAACATTAATATATTATATAATGTGATCACGTTTAAGATTTTAGATTAAACTTGGGTGTGTGCTACAACCAGATTTTATAATTACAAATTAAGGTAGAGATTACAAATCTCTACCTTTGTCGAGATTTGTCGAGATTACAAATCTTGTAGTGTGAGCCCATCTTTACTCTATAAACATACTGTGACCTCACTACATCATTATTACTGTGCCACTGCATCTGCATGTTACTGTTTCTTAAGAACTTCACTGCTTGGCGGGAGAAATATTTTTAGTATTACATTTTTTTTTTTTTTATAAAACCATGCCATGTAAAGCCGTAGGTTTCAGTACATTTAGAAAAGTTAGGGGGTTTTAGGCACAGCGCCCCTTAGCTGTACTTAAATTCACTGTAACAGCTTATTGAAGCACACAAATACAGATAAAGGAAAGTCAATCAAAAAGACACTTTACATTGACATAATGACTTTCTGTTTTTGTTAACACAAGGGAAGGAAAGCCACCATTTGCTTTCGGTAGGAAGAGTCGCCAACATGTCAAAGTCGAAAGCTTCAACTTGTAGTTTGTTGCTCAAACTCATGGGTTGCTCGCCATGATTCACGTGAGCCCAACCAATTTGTGCCACGTGTGTTGGTTATTTCTGATAGGAGTAGAACTTACAGGTGGAAAGGAAATATAAAAGTATAAATTAAATATATCTAAAATACATTTTACGTTAATGCCTGAACACTTTTCGAAAGTTTGTGCACATTAAAACGCAGATTAACACAGATAGTTCCTCAACGACAGACAACGTGACGGACTTCGCCACCACCTGCCATTTACTGTCTCCATACAGCTACAACCCGATACTCTTCTAGTGATTTTCATACTATTTTCTGCATGAGTTGAATGTACATTAAGTTTTAATTAATGCTAAAAAAACGTCGGGGTATTTGGAGCACATATCACGAAAACAAGCCTTAGGCCTTAGCGTTAACTTTTTGACTTGCTTTTTGAAAACAGTGGTGGCTACTATAAAGACAGCAGCTTTACTGCTGTAATACTAACTGTAGTAATAACTATGGCATGTGGCATGGCAAAGGCCAAACCAACCTGCCTCCGTTGCTTGGCCACCGTAAGCCAAATAACGTGTCTTGATCTTACCTGGCGTCCGTGCTGGGGCTCCTGGAGCGTCTGCGCTGGCCGTATGGGCTGGAGGTGAACTCGCCCTGCTCATAGGGGCTGTGTCGGCCGTAGCTCGGAGACCTGCGCCAGTACGGACTGGACGGAGACCGTTTCCTCTTACTGCTCGAGTACGAGCTCGGTGACTTTGAAACGTTATAGGCACCGTACAATTCTGAATCCCGACCGTAGTATGTCGAGTTAGGTGACGCTCTCCTGGGGCTTCTCCTGGATATAATTGGGTAGTTTGTATTAGGGGACTGGTATCCATATGAATAGGATGTCCCGTAAGGGCTTTCCGCCGCTTTGAACGCTGGACTGCTTTTTCTGTAGGCCCCGAGTTCTTCCCGGTCGTCCCTGTAAGCTTGTGGCGTTTCCCTATACGCAGAAGGAGTGTCTTTTTCTGCTTTAGATTTGCTTTTATGTCTCCTGGACTCCTTTCTGTCAGTTTGAGATGTCGATGAAGGCTTTTTCCCGTTGCTGTCGTGATTTCTCATGCCGCCGCGGGATTTCAACGCCACGTCCTGCTCCCGACTCGATCGCTCCTTCCTCTTTATCTCCTTAACCTGTCTGACTTTCTCCGCCGATCCTCGGCTTTCCTCTCTCCTTGAATAGGAAGAATTGTGGTCTTTTCTGCTCCTTCGATCCGGCGGGGTGGCCCCACAAAAGCTGGAGTCCTGAAACTCAACTTCGCTAAACCGGTCCACAGACAGCGTGTCGGTCCTGGGCGACGGGCTCCCGGAGAAGCGCTCAGACTGCGAACTCACATCATCGTACTCCACCAAAGTTCGTACATCCCCATCATAAGCAACATCTTGGTGTTGCCACGACTGTTGCTGCGGTTGTTGCTGCTGTCTCTCCCGGGCATGTTTGTGTTTTTTCCTCCGGGAGGAGGAGGACGATGATCGCCCCTTCTCCCGGTGTCTCTCCCGATGACTCCCGGTCTTACTCCGTCTCTCTTCTCTCTGACTTCTTTGTGCCGTTGGGCTTCTCCCCCGGCCTTCACAAGAAATAATCTCCGGGTTAGGCATCTAATCTTTCACTTTTATCACCTCCAAAATGTGTGCGTTTCAGTCCCCGGCAAACAAGGCAAAACATTTGAAACCCACTTTCGGCTATTATAGCACTGCTAGTTGAAATAGCACGGACATATCTCTAACACACCGACCGTTTGCATTCAGATCACAATAAATCCATCGCATTCAACCATCCTAACGCTCATCAATCGAAATTAATCCTTAAAAAGCCTCACAGATGTCAATAAAAGGCTCGGCGATGCCGGCTCATATAATCCAGTTCCGCGCATATGAAGAAAAGATTTTGTTAGCCAGCCTGTGCTAACTTAGCAAATCACCCACAAAACAGCGTTTAAAGAATACTCCATGGCTCGGCTAGCGCCGTTCCCGCAGATGCGTTACAATGGCTTGTTTACAGCGCCTGAAAAGGTTTCCCAAAATAAAATCCCCTCAAAAATGATAGATTAATCCACACATACTAATGCAGGGCTCAAACTTCTTGACGCCCTCTCACACCGACTCACTAACAAGGAAGTAGCATGCAGGCTAGGTCAGCGTGGGGTTCACTTTAGCAGATTCCATGAAATATAGAACAATATAAATCCAATGTAACACAAAGAGTCGAAATAGTTATAATTTTATATAAACTTAATCCAAATAAAAAACACCAAATTGTCGAGGTGTTTATAAATGGCGAACCATTCAATATATTAAACAAAAGTAGTGAATCATGCACGGACAACCGAATAATACAGCAGTAGGCCTTCGCTCGTTGAGGCCTTCAGATGTGCTTTAGCAGTGGCACTGATAGACTTCTAAATATTGCAAACATGAGTCGCTGGCAGCAGAGGGCGCCACTACGTGTCTCATATTGTCTGTGTGAAATATTCTATAGATATTCTATATCCAACAGTGTAAACCCTCCAAAAAAACGTTGCGTTTTGTTTTTAAGTATTTGGTCAATAAATGGTTGTTGTACCTACATATAGAATAGGGCTAGTTGTAGGCTACATGTCTATAACTCTAAGGTTTTGAGGCAAAAAATACAGTTAGACAGTTTTATTTTTTCTTTCAGTGGTTGTGTACAATGGTTTCAACATTTTTGTAACTGCTGTTGGGTAGTAAACACAATAAAACCCACGCTTGCACTGTCTTATCTATACATTGACCTTTGGAATGAAAGCTCTTTGATGCTATTGCATAGTGCTAAGCAGTGCATTAAAGGGGTAAATGAATGCTTATCTTGGGTAATTTCTTCATTTCTGACAGATCCTTTGAAGTGCTGCAGTTATTTTGCTGCTTAAATTAAAAACACTTAACTGAAAGCTGGATTTCAAATATAAAAGTAATTTAGCATACGATAAAGATAAATGTTGGTGTTGTTATATTATTTATTCATTTAGCAGCCACATTTTACCAAATCAACTTACAGCTGAGAGAGCATTTAATATGTTACTATAAGAGCCAACAAGCCTAGTACAAAGTACAAAGCTACATTTATAAGTAGTCCTGATGCTAGGGACAGGATAAACAGTATAAGAGGAAATGTTTCAATAATTAAATTTTTTTTACAACATTAAATATGGCTCAGTTTTGTAAAGTTAGGAATTAGTCAGGTGTATGTGGAACAGGTGTGTTTTTCAGTTGTTTTTTGAAGGTTGCGACGGTCACAGCAGATGATGGAGGCTGGCAGCTCATTCCATCAGAGAGAAAAAAAATGGGTGAATGTTTTTGAGATTGATCTGGTGCCTTGTTGTGAGGGTACAATTAGCCATTGCTCATTTAATGAATTTAGATGGTGGGAGGGGACATACATCTGTAGGAGTGAGTTGAGATAGAAGGTTGAACTTTAACAGTAGATTGAGTGAGTGGATAGGGTCAAGGGGGCAGGTGGTAGTGCGGTACTGGAGAGGAGAAATTTTGGAGATGCCTGTCTTTCGAGAGAAGAGAAAAAGTGGAGAATGGAGGATGATGTGAAGGTTATGAAAGTTTAGGGATGTGTGGTGTCGAAATCTGTTTAATAATGGTTTCCACTTTATCTGTGAAGAAATGCAGATAAAGATATGCAGTTATGCAGTGGGAGGAGGTGGAGGGTGACTAAGAAAAGAGTTGAGAATAATTGGCAGCCATTAGAGGTGTTGCTGATCTTGTTTTAAACATAAACAACTCTAGTTTTTCTTTTTGTTTTATTACCAAAGTTGTCTTTTCTCAGGCTTTTGCAGAACAAGAAATTGATTATTGCAGCAATGGAAAACTGATGCCCCAGCAATGATTAATTTTTCAATACAGTCAATGCACAGCAAGATATATATTTATAGATATGATTAAATGTAACAGTCATAACATAATGGTAAATAAGTACATGTTAAGTGGTTAGAAAAACAAATACAAATAAACAATTTAAAAGAAATTCCTCAAAACAGGAAACATACAGGAAACATTGTAAATGAAATCAGAGAAACAACAAACTAAAATAAATTCATATATTAATTTAAAATGAATTAAAATTCTTTAATTTCAACAATCACATTTTCATTGCTTCCAAAGCAAAATGTAAACTATAGAAATTGCACTTTTGCCAATCCTTAAATCAGTGAAATCACTAATCACTATTTTACACTTCAGATTCAAAGGTATCTTTGAAAAATGACAGACGTGAAAACTAGCCTTGTTTTCTGTATATTTTACACTGTAATCATAATTGTGTATTTTTGTACTTGCTGCACACTGCTCAGACCATATATTTTTAACAGAATACCCTTTCCCCTAAAATATACATAGATTCTCAACACATCCTCGCTGCACACACACTCATTGGTACACAGACATGAAGGACAAAGCCTCTGTAAGCAAAATAGCACCATGACATAAATGATTACTTAAAACAGGCAAGAACACAGCTGCTTCTGCTATTAAAGCAGGCATCTTTACACAAAGATGGTTCTTGAGTTTGATCATACTGTTTGATAACCGCATACAGTAACTTGTGATGTATGTTTAAACATTGCATCAATAGACAGCCATTGTGGAATTTAATCCCTTTAGAATGAATGTATTTTTTTTTTCTGCATGCTGCTAGAAGAGCCTTAAAGCACTAGTTACAGCAATAAACGTTTGTCCACATCACTCATCATCAACAAATTTGTTAATAAACTAGAAATCTATTGTATTTTTTAGCATTTCATTTCTAAAAAGCAATGTAGCAGTACGGCGAAAATAAAGTGAGCCAGTACTCCATATCCATATTGTTTTTCATAATATAGCACATTTAAATTAGAAACATTTATTTTGTAAATGGCTGAAAAGGCAATACATATAAAAACAAATTAATCAAAAAAAGTCACAGGGCTCATTTTTTTAAAGATGCTAATAGAAACATTTTTGTCTAGTAACAATGGGGCATAAGCGCACAAGCCATCCAAACAGACACATTTTGGATTTACACATCACACATGAAATGCATAAGATTGTCATAGTACTTGCCTGGGCCACACACAATGTTGATGTTTATAGGCTTCCAATGAATAAATATCAAAGTCAAATTTTTCTTATATGCTGCTTAAATAGGCAAAACATTGTAAAAAGTCTTTCCTGTTCTGCTATATGCCTCACTTACTAAATGGTCAGCCACTAAAGGGATTTGTGAAGGTGGTAAGTGCATGTCACATTTACATGTGGAGTACATGACAATGTACACCAAGGCATCAGGAAGTACATAAAATTTGCAGTAGCCAAACTAATGTCCTGTTTACGGTTCTTTTAACCCTCCAATTCTTGATCAGATGCTTGATCAGCCTCTGTAAATATCAGTAACAGTAATGCCAATAATTCAGAGGTTCCTGGAGTAATTCAAACATAAAATCCTTTACTATACTTCTGTGCATAACAATAATTACTAAATTATTATGGTAGTCACAAATGAAAAACTGACGCTGTTTTTGCTTTTTTTTTGGAATGGATCTCGAGTAAAGTGTTCGTTATGATGAACTAGATTTTTTTAAACCAATGATTAGTTTTAAGTCCAATGATTAGTTTAGCTTCTCTTTATTTGCAGTGTTAGTTAAAGTCTTCAAGTTTTTTTATCTTTGAATTATTTAGAGATATGTAGTGTAACTTAATAAGTGGTGACAAGTGGTAAAGTTATAACAAGGCCAAAGGGTTTCTGACCTCAGTTTCAAGAGGAAAAAATTAAGTCAGGTGGGCCAAAAATAACACAACATTTGAAACAAGAAAAAAATTGAAGTTTTCAGATTTAGGTTTACTGGAAGCAATAGTGTCCTGTGATTCAGGTCAATATCATTGGTTTGACACAGAAGAGATTCCTACTACTGGAAATCAACTTTCTTTATCCTTTATCTAAGCAACAACGCCACATCTGACCCACAAACACATTGCAGACTGGCAATGGGGCAACATATAGAACATACAGATACATATGCAAAACCTAAAAGGAGAACAAGTTCGAGACTATAAAATGCAACATCTTTCGCGAATTCGTTTGGCCAGACTTTTCCTCTTGTTCTTTCCATTCTTCTCTTTGCTGTCCTCCATCTTCCTAGCACGAATTTCTCTCATGAGGTCAAAGAAAACCTGCAATCAAACCATATTATTTTCTAAATAAAACACTGTATCTTGAATAGAGAAAACGTATCACATTATACAGAATATCATTATAAAACTGTTTAGTATTCATTAGAGATGCAAACAGGTAAGAAGTAAAAACAAAGGTGGGGGGGTCGTGGCCCATGGTCCGTTCAAGATTGAATATTTTTGACCAAAATGAAAAGATGAAGTGCTACGCACAGGCTATTTAAGACAATACTGGTTTATCATTAGATAAATTTGCCTTTTTTTCTCTTCACTGTCCCTATATCTCAGACCTCAACTACATAAAATATTACCCTTTATTGACATTTTTTAGAGTTTTTAAGAGTAAAGACAACATTATAGCTTTCCTGTAGCTCAGTGGTTAGAGAATGGCGTTAACAACGCCAAGGTCATGGGTTCGATTCCAGGAATCACAAATTCAGAAATGTATAGTATAATGCAATGTAAGTCGCTTTGGATAAAAGCGTCTGCCAAATGCATAAATGTAAAATATACTTATTGAAACAGTTCTTTATTTACCCTTGTAAGACACTTTCTTATTGGATCAACACAAATCTCGTAGGCGCCCTATTTTGATCTCAGAAAGTTGAATTTTTACAGAAAGGTGAGGAGTTTACTTCTGTGATTTGTCCATATTAATCACTTAATCACAGTTTTAACTAATTAGCAAATGTATTGCTTTTAATCACTGGTAGATCAATTCTAACCGGATAATTCTAGATTGGGCACTTATTTTTTTTCCTCATTATAAAAAAAATGACCTGCTGGCTGAATAACTATTATAACTAAATACATCCTATAGGTTTATAGTTGTTTATTGTCACAAACCTTATCTACGTTGGCGCGGGTCTTAGCAGACGTCTCCACATAGCAAACACCCCACTGATCAGCTCTGGCTTTAGCTTCATCAGCGTTGACCTGTCTCCTGTCCTCCAGATCTGACTTATTCCCCACCAGCAGGAAGGGGACGTTCTCATCTTCCTTCACCCGCAGAATCTGCTCTCTAAGTGGGAAAATATGATTCCCTTTAACATGTCTGATCCGATGTAACTGTACTAACTATACTGTAAAACTCCAGAAATGCTGTTATGTGAGATAAAATGTGTGTAAATAATGTGAAAACCAACACTTTCTTTTTCCAAAAAAAAACTGATTTTATTTTAAAGAAATTGTGAGTTGATTTTGCCCAAGCAAAACTTGTTGTTGTGATGTTAGGGTGTTGTGGGCGGTTGTTTACTGGCCCAAGAGAGCCACCCCCGAGTCTCTATCATATTCTGGTCTTAAATATTCCTCTAGTGAAAGTCTCTGGGATTTTTATGCCTGTTTATTCATCTGCCAAATAAGAAATTAGTCCAATTTCATACAAAAGCAATAGCTGATTGCTTTAACAGGTCACACAACTGCATGTTTCATTTATGTCTGCAACACAAACAATGCTGGACAAATTATGTTAACTGTTTAAGTATGAGGAATAATAAGCAGGCAATGTCTTAGCAAGCATTAGAATACAACAGAATGATATATATAATATAATGAAATAATTCTTTGTATTTTCACTCATATAATTAAGCAAAAAGATCAGTACATTTACAAGATCATCATTAATTAAAAAGAAACATTTAAAATCAATACAGCTCTTTTAAGATGGGAGAATCAGCTTTGATTAGGGAGGCTATAAATTACCTGAAATCAGCTGTTGCTGCAAAAGACTCTAGTTCAGTGATTGAAAAGACACAGAGGAAACCTTCTCCACTGCGGAAGTAGTTATCCCTGATAGCTGCATAATCCTCCTGACCTGCTGTATCCAGGATGTCAATCTGGACCTCCTCTCCGTCCAGAACCACCTTCTTCCTGTAGCTGTCAGCTTTTGTGGGCTCATAGTCTTCCACAAACTGCAGATAAAAAGGTGTGTTATTCATCAATATTACACAAAAAAATTTAAAAATTCAAATCTATCAACTACTTTCACTACAACAAAACCTGCAAGCAATCTAACCATCTTGACTAAGAAGCTTGGACCAGCTATAAACTACATAAAACCAGCTACTGGTAAAAGTTGCATTTTTCAGCTATACAAAATAAAAGATTGTGTCTGTTTGTGTTGTCTGTTTTTTTTGCATTTCTTGTCACAGCTGCCTTTAGTTTGCTCGCTGGGTAATATTTTTGCATAATCCTTTGCATCTATTTGAATATTTTTGAATTTATATTTCTGAATATTTTCTGAATTCACTAAATTGAATAATAATTCAGTATTAATATTATTCTAAGTAATAATATTACTACTGTACATACAGTTATGTTTGTTTTATTGAGTAAAAACCCTTGGGGATAAAGCTGTGTTGTAATGTACAGAAAGCATTCTCACCTCATCATACATGAACTGCAAAGTTAAAGCCGACTTTCCCACACCACCACTTCCAACCATGATCACCTTGTGAAGAGCCAGTGAGTTCTGCCCTTTCGGCTTGGCTGCTGCCATGGTAACAGTTGCTATGGGGCAGGGTTGTGTAGAGTTGTAAGGTTTGTAGTGGGGTGTTCTTGACCAGGATGGGTGGGGTTAGGGATGTTGTGAGTACACTGAAGGTCACTGAAGTAAGGGGTTAGGGTGCTTTTTTTCTAGGGAAGACCATATATCGCTCTGTGTGCACCTAAAAGAGATGAGAAGCTTGCTTACATTTGCTGGCTCTACTTAATGTACAGTCCAATCCTAAAACTTTACCTTAATTAAACAAGCAAAATCTAGCTTTACAATACTGATTTTACCGGCCTGTTTGTCTTAGACAACAAGAATGATAGTAACCTATTACATTCTTAATACATGTTCCTGGTCTATCCTCCTCAATTCCACAGAATTAAAAGCTTATGTTTGGAATCTTTCATTTTAAATATAATAACTTGCTCCACAAACACTGGTTTCTTCTAAACATGTTATATTTTATTACAGCTGATATTCAATATACAATGCACAAACCACAATAGACCACATAAGAATATCCTGAAAATGTTTAATTTTTCATTGTCTTTCCTCTTCCAGCATCTATCTTATGTGCTCCTGACAATCCACACACTTGACGGCACTCAAAGCAGTGTTGAGTCAACTGATTCTAAGAGCCTACATGACTATTAGGTGGGACACACTAACTCCATTTGAAAACAGCTCTAATGGTCCATACAGCTTTTCAGTTGTATCTGGGTGGGGTTATAAGTAACCATCACAACATACCTTACATGACATGTCAACATAGAACAAACATCTCCATATACTGGATTACAAATGTTTTGTCTTCATGTAAAAGAGTTTATACTGCACCCTTTTATTTGAAACGCTTGCTAACAATCTGGTCAAAAATGGCAAATAAATGTTATTACTTGAAATGGTTTAAGAGCAATTTAAACCAAAGAGCAAAAGCAACAGTTGTCCTGTTAACGAATCCAATAAAATCAAAGCAGAAGTGTCCAAATCAGAAAACCTATAACACATCATACATGTGTGATGTATGATATGTACCACAGTGATGATGATGACTGCCAAATGTACTATGCACTTACTCATCATAGTGTTGACAATTCAATTAAAATCTGACTCTGTGTCTGGAAATATGTGCGTACATTATGTCTATAGGTCTGTACTGTCTATAGGCCTATATATGGTGGATGGATGAGAAGGCAGGGCTGAGTATGCTTAGCACAATAACATTTTCCACATCCAGACAGTAACAGCCTGCTGGGTTCAGCTCATTACACAGCTGTAAACATTTGAGACGTATGACTTGATCAGAACGTCTGTCTGTGATTTTACACCACTGTTTCACTGACAATTACCATGTTTTGGGAAACAGTGCCAATGACATTTTTACATGTATTATTGTAAACCTTTGGCTTTCTGTAGTACAATAGAATGCAAGGTTAACAAAAATCATGGTATGCAAATATGGTAATAATTTAACACCATGAAATACATACATATAAAAACAACATGGTACGGTACAAACATTATACTTTTTGTAAGTCAGCCACTGTCTGCGCTCTGTCTCTCTCTCTCTCTCTTACACACACACACACACACACACACACACACACTAGCTGGTCGGCTAGTCATCACACACGTATTCTAGGGTTCAACTGCTTAAATGTAGAAGCAAACCGCCTGGTTTTAACATTGTTATCAAAATATGCATTAAAACACTGAACATTTTATATATACATGTCTGATGCTGCATGGGGATAATCATTGCTTGGATTTTACCTTTGTGTCTGTTCGTTCCGCTAAAGGTAATCCAGAGACACAAGGACTCTTGGGAAGGGGGAAATTCCTCTTCCCTAATTTCTCTCTCCTGTTACTGCAGCCACCATATCACGAAAAATGTCATCGGACCCAGACCTTACGTGCCAGAAACTTCACTTCCGTGATGATATACAGCGACTATACGCCGGTTGCTGCGATCTTTGGTGTGGCAGCAGTCAGCGTCATGGGCGTGCAGTACTGAGATTATCCCGATAGGCGGGTCACATGGATCCGCTTGGGTTTTCCATGCAGGGAAGCGCACGGTGACT
>JAZGTI010015534.1:0-13346 GCA_036877585.1 Botia kubotai
ATTCCAGTGCACTTCCTTCTTCATCCATGCAGAACGAAGGACCAAATCCTTGGTCCTGTACTCCAGGAAAAATACCACTATCGATCTAGGGTATGAATCGACGGGTGGTTTGGGCCCGAGTGCTCTGTGACATCGTTGAATTTTGAGGTCCAAATCACTGAGAGACAGCTCCGTTTTGATAATCGATTCCACCAAGTCCTTGACGTTATTACCTTCGCTTTCTTCCGGGATTCCAAAAATCCGGATATTATTTCTACGTGAGCGTGTTTCAAGATCTAGCAATCTCTCTTGTAAATGTTCTTGCATTTGGATGCTCTGACCGAGCATCTCCCTGGACTCGGCTGCACCCTCCTCCAACTCCGCCACTCTCCGCTCCGCTTTATCGATCCTCTCTGCAGTGACGTTTAGGTCTGTGACAAGTCCGTTCAGTTTTTGATTGACGTCTTGCTTAAAACTGCTCAGCTCCTCTTTCACATCTTTTGTAAAAGAATCTCAAGAAGGCCGTTAGTTCAGCTTTGATATCCACCCTGAACGCTTTTATGTCCGCGTGTATCGCTGCAATGCTAGCTGACAGGTTAACGGAGGCCATGTCCGTCTCTGCACTTACTTCTGCTATTTTCTCAGTCTTTTTAGGTTTTAGTTGCTGTTTAATCCTAGCTTTTTTTGCCTCGTCCCCCTCCATATTCTTAGATCCAATTTAAATTCCACTGTGTAGATCAAAACGGGGGTTAATACCAAGTTGCATGGGAGCGCTTTTACTATGCTGCTGCTCGTATCGACGCCATACCGGAAGCCTATAGACACTATATAAATTATGAGTCTGATCTTTAGTCTGCAAGCTCATGCCGAGAAACTAGATCTTTAGTCTAAATTTGACAAAAGCAATGTCAAATTTAGTCAAGGCCGAAGAACACACATTTGCTGTTCACTTCTACTTTTTGGCCTGTTTTGTTATAAAGTCAATATCTAAAATTCACTACTGCCCTTGCCGTGAACGATTCAATCGATCATGTCAATCACACAAACAGACACACACACACACACTCAAATTGTCTTGAAAAGTTAGTAACCTCTTCACTTCACTGACTTTTTTTGGCTGTCACCATATCCTCAACCCCGACCTGAGCTGACACTATTCTTGTATGAACCACCCACTTTTTACAATCCAGTTAATTCCCAACATATAAAATCCCTCTTTACATTTTTTTGTATACCCTGTTTAACAAAAAAGATGTGACGTTATAAAGTGAAATGGACTGGTGAGTAAAGTTTCACATTGACTTTAATGTGATCAGTTGTAATGGAGATGGTTTTTCTCTGTATCAAGCGGTCTCAAACTCTGTTTTACACCATGTACAAGTTTCTTTGTTTTAAATTCAGTTTGTCCTTATCTCTCTAATAGGGATGCTTTAACACAATATTTATATCGGCTCCAATATTGAACAAAATTCTAGATAAATTATCGGTGACACAAAACTAGCGTGAGGGCAATTGAAACCTATGGAAACTTTAACTCTTAAATTGCTTTTGCGGTAATTCTAAGCTGTGCGCAATATGATATCATGTGATAGCAACACGCTCAACCCACAGGCAGACTGCCTCCAAACAAGCTAATGTGCACAAAGCAGTTAACAGCATGAAGTGAGCCAATGAATTGTCTATCTGGAGGTTTTCACAACAGCTATGCCAACACATTTAACAGCTGCTTGCAATATGTGCAAAAAGGCTTTTTCCTGCATTAATTTTTTTTTCTGCAGCTGGCAAAATGAAATTTTGTCCCAGCAAAGCTATATTTGATTATTTCAGATATATGACAGATGTTATGAGAACAAGCACAGACAACCTCTCCCTCCTCCAGGCACTCTCTGTCTCCAAACTAGCACAGTCTCTGCTCTCTCTCTCTCTCTCTCTCTCTCTCTCTTCATAATCAAGATGATGTTGTAAAACCATATGTCCAATCACCAATAAAATTTTACAGCAATGGCATTAGAAAGTCTAATGGCTAAAGTCAACGTCAGGTGGGTGGAGCTAACACACATGCACATTTTAAGAATAAAAGAATACAGCAATTGGCTCTTTAATTTGAAAAGTGAGTCTTTCTTTCCTACACTTAAATTGAGATTGTTTATGATGAAGTGAAATCAAGTTTGTCTGACTCACTGCACTGTATACCCACAGCATGTCAACACTTGACATTGCCCTATCACTACAGCCCAGCACTGCCCACAAAACTCATCATCAAACTCCACAACCTGATTCTAAACACCTAATCAGAACCTTCCTGAGGTCAATAGGTGATGAGAATGTGTCTGAAGATATCCTTTACCCTGACTGTCTGAATCCAATTTGGTAAACCACATTCACAGAGAATGGAGAAAAACCCTGCTAAAATAAAGTACAGTCTGCTAAAATATTACTTATATATCAGACATGGACCACAATCAAACTTCCATTACACACATCCAAAAATTCTTTCAATTTGAAAGATAGTGACTGTAGTCAACACAGCATACCAGCACATTTGGATAAATGCTGTCTGTGTTTCCTCGAGATTCATTTCCCAGGTGAAGTAAATGGGCTGATGTAGAAATTAATTACTCCTAATGTGCTTTCCCTGCGTCTGTCACATTGCATTGTGTTAATTAGTGGAGTTGCAAATGAGAGATGACTGTGGCAGTTCTGAACAGCTCAGCTCCTAATTAGAAAATATTTTAAAGATCTGGGGACTGACACAACCTCTCCAGTCTCTTTCACTGCCAATAATAACCCCATTCACTCTGAATACTTAACAACGAGCGCATTTGTCATTCCTTTATAGAAAAATACTCTTGGGGATGTTATAGCTTAAATTTGTAGTTACAAAATACAGAGTAACCCACCAATAGCCCTTTCCCACTGTAATTGTGCTAGTGTTGTAGCCAAGTTTACAGGATTGGGCAAAGCTTATATTTCGGCCTGGAACAATGTTTTCATAATAATATTAAGAAAAAGGCCATTTTGGGCCATTATGGGTGGAAGTTGATGTAACAATCATTTCAAAGTTTAGACACAAACAAATCCGAGAACAAGAATTACAATACTTTCAAAGCCACTTCTATGAGGCACTCACCTCTGTGCTCCCTGAGTCAATTGCTTTGTCCACATTCAGCAGCGACTGTCCCTCCCCGCGGCATACGCCTTCTGACCAGGCTGCACAACGCAGGTGAGCACAGCACTGCCCTGCAGTCGCAGTAGATTGTCAGAAATAAGTGAAAGTCAACAAACACAGTCAATCGGACAGCAGAGTAGTTGTGACTTACCGGTGGGGTCGAATAAAGACTCAATGTTAATGCCATCGGGAAGGCCAATTTGGCCCAATTCATCCCAAAACTTTTGGCCAGGCTCCTCAGCAGTGGGGTCTGTACTTCCAGGGGCTGAGGTTGAGTGCAGGCCACTGTCTGGAGAGCTGACTCTGAAGAAGTGAATAAGAAACATTCGATTTCATCATATGAACAAACCACAACAGAATATTCCATTCTGACAGCTACAGCCTCTCAAATTACAAATGCTTGGCAATTTACTTCTAGACGTCAGCATCCTAATCATGTTTCAAGAACATCCATGAAGCCCTGTCTGAAACTACTAGGTATGGAGTCATTGTACTTGGCTTCAGCACAAGGACTAGCTGTTTAGAGGCGAAGTATGAAAGAGATGGAGGAAAGAGACAGGGCGAGAGAGAGGGTGAGCCGGAAGGGGGGTGGGGTTGTTGGAATGACTGGTTTCTTGGATGGGGTGCTGAGGGAGCATGAGCCACAGGAACTCAGAGAAGCTGAAAAAAAAGAATTAACATTTAAAAAGGAAGCCAGTTTGAAGAGGGCCAGCCAGAAGTGGGATGCAGCGGGGACTAGGATGAAAGACTACTGTATGCGATTCCTCCTCTTTCCAGAACATCTGCATAAATATAAATAAACCGTTTGGTGTGCAACTTCCTGTTTATTAATGCTGACATCAGAGGAGGAGAGACACTAGGGTTTGGAATTGTAAAGAATTTAACAAATTTTGTAACCCATATCGTTGAAATGTAATTTTTTTTTACATGTTTTTTTTTCCTTTTCATACCTCTATTTTGAATAGATAACATAGTATACATAAAGAGAGAATGGACAGGAAAGTGCCAGGTGGAGCAATGGGAATGGGATCCGCAAAGGACCGAGATGAGAATCGAACACCGGAAAAAACAGCTGCGCTACATGTCGGAGCGCTGCTCACAAAGCTATTAGCTGAGACAAATTTTTACGTTTTGTGCAACAAAATGTATAGCATAAATTATAAGGAGAACACTGCACAATATGTAGAATACCAGATTTATTGATAATTTAAAAGCATAATCAAAAGATGAATTATTAAAATAACCATTATTACACTCATCACCTTGAATTCAGACTGCGACTTTACAACTCAGTTTAAACTATATCTCATCCATTTTCAAAATGAGTCTGCTAGAATTTGGCACAGCTGTGGCCTATAAATCACTGACAGATTCACCAATGTTTCCCATGGCACTTATTTCATTACATCTTTAATAACCTTCTGGAGGTTACAAGTACTGCATGTCTGTGATACATTATCAGATCATTACTTGTTGAGAAACAAGCCTTAAACAGTACTGACATCACAAGCACATATTCCTTTTTGGTTTTCAGCAGCTTGCCCCAAACTAACAAACCATGTGAAGGTTGCTCAATCATAACTTATGTAATTTACATATAATTTCAAAGCCGCAGTGGCGAAAACATCTGGTTCAATTGCAAGGGTCAGAGAATCCATGATCAAAATAGCAAAAATAAAAAATATATATTTTTGGTACAAGGAATCCTATGTAAGTGGACACTAGGAAAAAAAAACTAGTGAAGTGTAGAATATTTAGCCTATTTTAACAAATAGAAAATTATTCTTTAAAAAAGAAGGATCTATTTAGGGTATGTGTAATTATTAGGTTTGGCGATTTCTGTTTATGGCTCTTGAAATGTAAGCAACAGTGCTAATCATCTTACAATGATCCAAATAAATAGTTTTGTTTTATTTCTCTTTAGGTGTCATTATCTAAAGACTTTAAGACCACCATCACTACACCAGACAAAAAAAACATGGGGATGAATTTTTCTTATGTGTCATGGAAAGAGCATAAGGGATCGTTAAATTCAATAATCAAATAATTTATTCAAAAACCCAGTAAGCTGCAAACACAGACAAATGAAAGCTGTTTCAAACAACAGACATTAAAAGTATTCTGCCTTATACCTAATTCTGGACAAAATTTGAGGCAACATGACATGTATTTTACAAAAAAGTACTTATTACTATATTATATTTATAAAAAAAAAAAATGAAATAAAAAATTACCCAGTTTATGCAAACTGTGCTTTTTTATGCTTGTTAGTGATCATCATTATCTTTGCAAAATGCTGATGTCTAATGTCTAATGCGAGTTGTATCTCTTCTGAGCTTCATGAGAAATACTTGTGGCATGCATGCTCATGCTGCTCATGCAGAATGTTCCAGATTAGTCACTTTGAAGGTTCCTCTTTGGTTTTGTTATTTGCTTGGACAGTGGGCAGTTTACTAAATTTTGGAGTAGGGACACATTCAAAATCATCAGTTTTATATACATTTCCACATTGATATCTGGACTTTTTTTGTAGAGAATTTTCATTTATTTGGTTAAGTCCCAGCATGAGTTGGCATTGCAAATGCTATATCAAAGTATCAGTTGTATCCTATTACACACTTTATTTCCCTACACACTTTGTTTCTACAGGTATCATCATATGTTTTCTACAGGTCACATCCACTTTAATAAACTCCACCTTAAATTATATGTAGTGGACCACATTAACTCTCTGAAGCTGTTATTGTTTTTACTGCCCATCAATAACTGGCATGACTCCAGCTCAGACCAACCAATCAGACGCCTCCAGCACAACAATTTACTGCCTGTTGTTAGGCTGCCAGAGACTGCGCTGAAAGGATTATGTCATCATTCCTTTGGGAGGCACTTGATTGGTTGAGAGGAGCTGAACAAGTTACTACAAGGTACTCACCCAATGAGCCTGAGGGTGGCTGTGGATGAGAACTTTTGACAACAACAGGTCACATGGAGTGAAAGTCTTTGGTGAGTCAGTGGTGAAATTTTCCCTTATGGATTTGTTCTTTAACCCCTCATACTGTAAGTAATCATCATGCCATTCTGGCACCAAATTAATTGACCCAAATTAAATTGCAGCGTTGGGTTCATTAGCAATTCCTAGTGTATTTGGGTCAAAGCACTCAATCCTTCTACGTCAGAATCCCACAATGGAAGAGCACACAAGTTCTGTTTGACCCCAAAAGCTCAAGCAACAAGTATTTAGTTTCCACTTGCTCAAAGATGGAGAATTATATTGGTAACAATTTGGGAAATGCATTTATGCTCACCGTGTCTAAGTCTCAAGAAAGAAATTCTGTGCTAATTTAAAGATAATCTAAAAATATAAAAACATGTAGCCTACTCTAATGTTGTTCCAAACCCAAGACTTACTTCCTTTCATGGAATACAAAGTTGTTTATTACTTAAGACAGAATGTGCATACTGCTCTTTTCAGACTGAAATTGAAGTTTATAAAATGGGTCTGGGTCTAAATCTGAATCATGCTTGGAAACATTTGAAAATAGTGACTGACATGTGGCACAAGGTTTAATATCAATAACGTGTTATGGTTTTTTGATTAATTGTAATGTGACAATTGTGATGTGTTTTAAACTAAATGCTAGTGTGAATTTTAGTCTGTTCGTCACACAAAGGTAGAGTAAGACTTCAGAGGTTTCAAAACATAGCTACACAAGTTTTATGGACTTCTTCTACAGTAACTTTATGGTGATACTTGTCATTTTGGAAGCCATGCTCCTTTTGCGTGCCATAGAAGAAAGCAAGCCACACAAGTTCAAATGACATTACGGTGAGTGAATGAGATTCCCAATTAGGGTTAGTAAAGTTTTTGAAGCATTCGCTACGCTACATAAGCCTGTTAGGTTCAAGGTAACCAAAGCAGCAACCACTTCTCAACTCTTACCTTGACCTAACCACATTGCACATCTTGGCCTAAAGGATGTCAATCAAACACTTCAGGAATGCACCAAATCTCTTACATTACTGCGACAATCACCACATTGTTCTGTACTTTCTCCACTTATGCACACCTGTACTGCAACAGAATGGTATATTTTCTCTCACTGACCTTTTGAAGAAATGATTTAAGAGTGCTCACACAGTTTGAGTGAGTTCAAACACATGAAGATGGAGTGCAACATATCGAACAGAATGCAGGGGGCTTTTAAAAAATTAAAACTATTTTAAAACGCTTGGACATTTTGAAAAAAAGGACAGTTTGGTTGGCTTATATGACCCCGTTAGTTCCTGCAGGTTGATGCTGTTGATGGTGAAGTACACCATCTGTATCTCAAAGCATGCTCAGATGGTGTAGACTTTTACTAGAACTCCTAAAGGCTTATTTTTTCAAAATTTACCAAAATTTTCTCATCTGCCACTGGCTGCTTTAAACAGATGCTGAAGTAAGCTGTGTCAGGCTAGTCAAGATGCTCAGAAAAAGAAAGCTTTGCTTTGAAAGCAAGTTTGTAAATACTCAACTTATGAATCAGCTGATCTCAATACTGATCATATACTCAACTGCTGATCAGAATAGAATTAAATATTTAAACATGAAAAATTATTTCAACTTAACATTTTTTAAACTTTTGTTGCTTGAGAACGACTCCCCAAGGCAAAACCAAACAATGCACATTAGAAGCAAATAACAAAAAAGCACATTCACACTCACAACAGGAAAATGTGTCTCCCACTGCAATTAGCATGCCAACTCACTTTTTTAGGCTGCTCTCGCGTTGCCCTGGGCTCTGGTTGTTGTCATTGTCATCAAAATCATTGTCCTCATCATGATAATCGTCGTCCTTTTCCGAGCTGCCACGGCGATTCCGGATGTGCAGGGGGACGTAACCAGGCGTGGGTCCAAACAGCTTCAGCTCACCCTGACCCAAGAGACTCTTCTCTCCACAGTAGCAGAAGGCACAGAGCTTTTCTCTGAGAGGACGAGAAATAAAAAGGGAAACGTTTTAGCTCTCATCCATTAGGCCAGATTGCTTGGTTAATGCACTGAAAGTTAAAATCATTCATATGACAACAGCTCCTCATTACACACAACTGCAATCTTTATGTTCAAACACTGGCTGAAAGCTACAAGCAACATGAAAATACGGCTGCAACCCAGATAACCTACATAAAATTATGTATTTTTGAGTAAGGCCAGCTATTCAATAAGAAACTGACTGATTGTGAAAAATGCAAAAAGTGACCTAAAATGCAGGCAGGTGTGAGTTTATGGAGTTTCAACGAGACTTTTGACCATGACCTTAAAGCTAAAGGTCTAGTTTACCCTCTCAAGCATCTCCATGTAACCCTTTATTTCTACTGTCTAATATATTGCGAGTTGCTATTGGTGTAGTAACCTTTATGTAAAATCTAAATGTCAGAAAGGCTGCATTACCTAACAGTAGCCTAAAACAATGCCTTTGGTCATCCAGCTATTGGTAACATTTAACAAAAGTCAGTACGGCCTAGATGACATCAGCCAAAAAAGAAATATTTCAGAGGTGGAACCAGTTGTTAGACAATTGCACCAATGAAAAGTGAAGGCAAGTGATCTATTGCTTGTTTACCTTTATTTGTAGTTAAATTAATTATGTCTGATTTGTCATTTGGTCTCCTGTGCTTTGGATATTCACAGTTTGTGTGTGTACTTGTTTTAGGTGACAATATTTTGCTCATAAACATCATGATTGTTGGAAAATGTCATTACTGTCAGCACATCCTCATTAGCGTTCATTTATTTTCTACAAAGCTCTTTAGCAGTGTGTGTCGTGTGGAACATGACAGACGGCTGTCAGTGGGTGATGCACATGCAGTAATGGCTAAATGGGGGTCTCCACTCTTTTCACACATCGCTAATGATACTGTGCATTAGCAAGAGCACAATCTTCTCTAATTGGGAATCCAAAAGAGAATACTCGCTCCCCCTGCCCTCAGTAATGACAGTGGTTTCAGCCCCCCTCACCTCACTTGCTTTTACTTAAACCGAGCATGCACAAGAGCACATGCGCTCTCACCACAGCCCTTTGGCACACACACACGTGTGCAATTTAATGTAATGATTTTATTGTATCAAATGATTCAATTCAGTCTGATTAACTGATCCATTTAAAAAAACTGCACCAATCATGCAATTTGTTTTTTAACTTGACAGCACATTGTGTTATATGTTTGTTTTTACATGCAGTCATTAAGGACAATGCAACAGAATGTTATGATCAATATATAATTTTGTGTCACCCAGTCTTTGACCACACATAAGTCACCGCTCAGCTTTAGCGTTTATATTCTTGTCATAAGCACAGCAGGTTCAGCTGTTTGTTAAACACTGAGCATGCTTACATTTACATGCACAACTACAGGCTCTCCCTGACGCACTCTTTCCCTTTGTTTTCTCAAGCCTTACAGCTCTTCATACTACTTTTGTTCTGCCTAAACACTCAAAATATTCATCACCAAAATGTTTGTGTGAGAACTCTCTCACAACCTTTATGACGTCATTAAAAGCTTGTAGCTTTTTCTGTACACTTTATGCACACATGACATAAAACGTGTGTGTGTGTGTGTCTGACACTAACCTAGTTTTGGTGTTCCTGGTGGTGGAGGCAGATAAGCCAGCAGAGTCTTCTGACACTGAGCGCTGGAAGAGGGGGGACAGAGTTCTTTCGTCTGTAGGGCTGAGATCCAGAGGCTCAGGGAAATCATCGTCTGTTTCTGGCTCCCCCACTGTGTGTTTACAGGAGACATGAAAAGAGTCGCAATGTTTGTATACTTTAAAGTAGGGGTTAAATCAAATATGGTAATGGTAAATATCATGCTGGAAATTCAACCCAAAAATAAACAAATAACTACGGTTGGGCATGATTCCCCAGGTATTTGACAACAGATCATGAAAACTGATCATGTTGGTTTATTTTCTTTTTCTTTTTTCTCATTGTTATGGCAGCATTTTGATCACTATCCTGAGGTGTAACTGAAATGGACTGAAAACTGTGCAGTTATATCCACACCGTCGTATAAACAGTGTAGGACAATTTTGGTTGACACAATATACTGTCACTATGGTGTTCACTATAATATTATTACAACTACAATTATAATATTAGAATTACAATTGTCAATATGTATAATACTATTGTTGTCAGCTTTTATTGGTGATTCCTAAAAATGTGGGGTGGGGGTTGTTGGCCTTGTGGTGGAAAGTTGGAATTTCCAAAAATCGGCGAGTTGCCAGAGTATAAGAATCAACAAATCATTTTATGAAATACGAATAGCCATGCTGAATAATTAGGTTGGGTTTTGGGTTTAACTGTCACCGCCTGACACATTTTTTAGGAAGGTGTCTATACAGGCTATGTTCTTGCTTTCAAAAACAGCTGGATGGAGCACAACAGAATGAAACAACATAGGGGTCTTGAGGGGCTATATTAACCAATAATATCACTGCTTGACGCCTCATTCCTTCACGACTCAGAACTTGAAAGATAAAATTCTTGCCCTAGATGCAGCAATATTTTTTCACTGGGTACCAGTTAATCGTATTGCAAATAATATTTCACGCTGATTTAAAAACACCCATCCTCACCTCGAAAAGATGGCTAAAATTAACCACAGAACAGTGTGAGACTACACTCTTAGACACTTCCTGATTTGATGAATTGCAGACTGCACAAGCAAACTATTTCTCAAACAAAACTCCACAAAATAATTATCGATCAAGCATTCCTACAAAACCAGAAAAGCAAGCTGGTTTTACAAAATGCATTACACACGCCTACTGGATTTGCAGCAACTATTGCAGGAGTTAAGATGCTGTCTTCCTTGCAGCACTACGCATTGTGACATTCATCTTCCTGAACATGTTGACTGCTGGTGCACTATTAATGTAGTAAAAAAACAAGAGCTGTCAGACAGTCTGGATGAATCCATTATGTTGAGATGTGTGTCCCTTGTTACAATGTCCTGTGCGAAGCGATGGAAGATGAGAAAAATGTCTACAGCTGGTACTACACTTTTATTCATCTGGACACTAGCTGTACTGTCTTTGCATCACGACCGACATGTGACAATGAAAATGTTTATTTACACCAAGGGTGTTCAGTCCTGGACATCTACATATATGCAGAGTATAGATCAAACCATAAGAAAACCCAAACCAGCTCATTACAATCTTATGCTGTGCTCCTGACCAAGTAGTAGGTGGAAATACCAATATAAAATTATTGGTTTATATTATTAAATTTACTTGGTGGTTGCCATCTTGGAAATGACGCCATATGATTCTTTATGTGAGGCCAGATTGATCAATCTGAAGTCGGATGTCTGACTTTAAAAGTAGTAGGTGAAATGAGTTTCCAGTCGTCTGGAAAACACCCTTAGGCTTCACTTTAAGCTTGTGATCCAGGGTCACATATTGTTTGCTATACAAAATAATTTATAATAAGTTAATTAATAATTATTTTTTTCTGCGGGTTATGATTGGTTGAATGGTGAGCTTGCATCTCATTGGCTAAAGAGAACGAGTCACCCAAGTGGGAGAAACGCACTGCCAGGACAGTCTCAAAAATACACACACGTGAATCCAGAGCGATTCACACATGAATGACGATCTGTACGTTCACAGTCACGATTAACTCATGAATTTTAAAGATTCAAAACTTTTTTACACAGTTGTACATTTGTTAATTGTGAATATATATATATTTTTTAATTAAGTTTCATGCATGTGAATTTGGTTAAGCATGTGTAAATCGTGTCTTTTGGGTGAATTATTATTGATTCTAATCTTCAATAGCATAATAGCTTTCATAGTATACTGTGTAAAATTTCCCTTTAGTTAGACTGTTCACATGTACATACCCATCTTGTAACGGCAGTTTGCTGTCAGAGCTGCAATCAGTAACATTATGCCACTACTGCCAACTCAGTTGAAACCTTCCTCAGTTTTCCATCATCAATATCATGGCCTCATCCTCATCGACACATCCCTCATTTATCTCTTTCTCTAATATGTCATAAAATTGGACCCATAGTTCAAACCAATATAAATGTTTAAATAGTTTAATTTGAGCCTTTCTTTCTTTTAACTAACCGTAGTTACAGACTGCAGCTTTAACATGCCAGAGGCCCTCCCTGCTAAGCCTGGTTTCTCAAGCTTTCTTTCTTCCATTTATACATAATTGGAGTTTTGGTTCCTTGCCACTGTCGCCCTGTTGGCTTGCTTACTGGGAGACTGCTGACATTATCTTGTAACATTTGGTTAGGATAATGCTTTGTACATTGTATTAATTATCATTATTTAATAATTAATATTATTAATTTAATTTTCTTCACTTTCATACATTTTCATTCTCATTTTTAATTTATTTCCATACTATTTTTATTTGTACAGCTGCTTTGTAACAATGTGCCATTGTGAAAAGCGCTATATCAATAACATAAATAACAAACATTTCGAGATTAAACTGATTAATTACTACTGTTGTTCAGTTAGCATATTAATCTTTTCTAATCTTTTTAAGTCATCACAGGGTCTTATTTAAAATGAAAACAACAACAAAGTTCATGGAGTCTATTTGAAGTGACAGGAGAATATGTAATTTGTTTTTAATCAGTAATCCGAAGTGATTGTCGCTATTGATCACTACAGCCCCTACGCCACTACGCAACATTTGGATTTCAGTGTGCTTTCACAGTGCTGCCACAAACGTATGTTGTGTCTTCCAAAAATCTGAGTATACAAGTTTATCGGTGCAAAGGAAAAAATGTTGCATTACTACAATGTATGCTTCAACACAAGAATTACTCAGCAGATTTAAATAAATTTGCAGCATCAAATCTCTGAAAAGTATTGCTTTTTAGACACTTAGAATGAACAGGATATCCTTACTGTAGGCTCCACTTTCTTTACAAGAAATAAACTGCCCAAAGTTCCCAGATGAACAGTAAAGTTCTGCCCTGGTCCTGGTGGGATAACTCCTCTCTACTGTGACTTTTACAGTAGTCTTCCAGGATAAGACTGAGATCACAACTGGTCTGGTTACCAAACATGTTCATGATCCATTGCAGTAAGACTAGGGCTGGGCGATATGGCTGAAAACTGTATCACGATATCAGTGTTTCATATTGGTCGATATCGATAATTATCGATATTTTTTATGACCCAATT
>JAZGTI010015535.1:0-13346 GCA_036877585.1 Botia kubotai
GTTATATAGACAACAGATATCTGATGTTATGCACGTCAAGCAGACAGTTTTAGTTGTTTACAATGTGTGTCATTTTTAATGATCTTTAAATGAACATGTCGAGGCCAAGGACAGATTTTAAACAAGAGCGTTGGGATCCGTGTGATTGACAGCTGGAATACCCAACTGTAAACGACATGACAGGGAACGTTCTTCAAGCGTTGGTTAATGTTCCTCAGTAAGTTCTCTTAAAGTTATCGAAACACTCTTGCACCTATAAAATACAGAAGTGACATATATTCTGTTATTCCCACAGGAAACCAGTCACCAGCTAATAGACCGGACATTACAAATGTCTCTTGCTTCAGGAATCATGGAAATATCAACAGCTTTCCCAGAATCCTCTCTGCCTTTGTATCAACCTCTTTCTCATTGTGTTTCAGCGTTCATCTACTGTGTCCAGCTCTTCAGTTCTTTATGATGTGGGTTTTAAATTTCTCTCTCCTCAATATCATCCACTTCCAGAAGTGGTTTGACGCTTAGTCGCCTCGACTCGGTGAAAACAGAATCTTTAAAAGCGGGACTTGAGCAGTTTTAGCCGCGGGAAAATGTCAGCGTGTCTTCTGTCTGAATGACTATTGACAGAGAGATCTGTGAAGCAGAAAAGCAATCTGAGAATAAAAGGGCCGTTTCGATGTCTGTCGAATCACGCAGTGTCACGAAATAAGAGTCAATATATCACATAAACAAACAACACGAGATGGGTTAGTTAAGTCCTGCAGTACTGCAATTAAACCCACAGTGGTTTAAACAGCACCAATAACTGTCGCGTGATTGGACAGTGAGTTACTAATGCCTGGCATTTAACCAATCAGGTTAATAGAAATCCTGACTGACATCTGTTTTATGATTTTTGCTAGATGTTCAATATGATTTTATTGTGTAAATAATCTTCTGTTTTTTCAGTGCTTTTTTTTGCCAGTTTTAAGCGCCTGACAGGAGAGCGTTTTGACATTATTGTGCTTATTTCCTTTATTACAATCCCAAAATCATATTAATAATAGTTTTTGATGACACACGTATCCAGCTAACAGGAAACATTTTCAGAACGTTTCATTGTAACGTTCTCTAAAGGTTCTCTCAAAAACATTTTTGCAGCAATGTTCGTAGAATGTTTTTTGCATGTTATAGCTATGTATCAAAAACGTTATTCTTAAATTATTAGCTTTGATTTGATTTCATGTTGTACTGCTGACACGTCATTTAACGTGATGTTGTGTTACAGTCATGTGCCAGTGCTGTAGATGATTACAGTGGCGGCTTTGATGCGGTAACCGATGGAAACAGACATTACATTGAGTAAGACAGGTTTCAAATGATAAGCGATACATACAGTCAATATTTGCTCTCAGTCTGCAGAGCAAACTTATACGAATGTGTCAATGAGTCAATAACCTCTCTCTCTCACTCTCTCACTCTCCCTGCCTTCCTTTCTCCCTTTTGCTTGCTTTGTCTCTCTCTCTCTGCCTCCCTTTTTCTCTCTCTCTCTCTCTGTCTCTCTCTTTCGCTCTGCCTCTCTCTCTCTGTCTCTCTCACACACACACACACATGGATGGCTTATTGATTGATTAAACATGTTAAAGGTGTGTATTGGGTAAATATATGTGGGCTGTATTTCTCAGCCTCACTGCTTTCACACCTGTGTAACTGCTTCATGTAGCCAGCAGGATCTGATGATTATTATTACTCATCTGAACACACACCTGCTCCAGTTTCTGTTCATCATTTATTAGAAATAACTTCAAATTTCTCCTGTACAGTTGATGTCTGTACAAATCAACCGGGAGGCCTTATATACGATTACAGTATCTATAGAGATATATGACGGTAAGACCAGAACTGAGTCACATTTTTAACTGCAGTATATATTTCCAGGCTGTATGTTTAAGTCAATATTTCTGTCACAGTTTCACAAGCGTTGTTTTAAATTGTGGGGCATGTTGTCGCATTCTGATTATTGACTTTAATTTGTGATTGACTGTAATTTTTTGGTAAAATAATAGTTATTTTAAACTTCATTTAAATGTATTAGAAGCTATATCATGGCTTTTGGGGGGCACATTTAAACAGAAAACAGTCATAAAAGACCAAAACAGACGTGCACTGTTTTGACCAACGATATTACAACTTCCTGACAATTATTAAAAAAACACTCTTGTATGAAAACATCCTATAATTTACAAAAAAAACTATACAGGCTGTAGAGGGCGCCTCTCTCTCTCTCTCTCTCTCTCTCTCTCTCTCTCTCTGCCTCCCTCGCTCTCTCTCTCTCTCTCTCTCTCTGCAGAAGGAAACGGGGCGGATCTCTACGTGTCTTGAAGGACAGCCATTGGTTTACAGCCGCATATAAAACCACAGCGCATACCTAAAAACCGAGAGGGCTGGAGTTCAAGCCGCGTGTGTATGTCACTGCAGGACGTAGGAGAGAGTGAGCGATTAGGACACGGACAAACTCAATCCACACCTATACCGGTGCGGTCACAGAGATCTGCGCGTTTCTCTGCGTCTTTTCCACCGTGCGCCTCCGCGGACTTGCGCGTAACGACAATCAATGAAGGAGCGAGGAGCTATCCAAAAACTGTCCCTTCAGCCCGGCATGGATTCGAGTCAGAGCGTCAAATGTAAAATCGTGGTGGTGGGGGACAGCCAGTGTGGGAAAACCGCTCTGCTCCACGTTTTCGCCAAGGACTGTTTCCCGGAGGTGAGATGCGCCAAGACGCACGGGATGCGCCGGGCTGTTGCAATGCGCTTTATTAAAATCCGCTTTAGATAGAGTCTTTACTTACGTACAGTCATGCGCGTTCATTTCTGTCACATTTGTGTAGATTTGTCCTCATTGACCTCATTTGCCTCTTTGCTTGTGTTGCAGAATTACGTGCCCACCGTGTTTGAAAATTACACGGCAAGTTTTGAGATCGACAAACAGCGGATAGAGCTGAGCCTGTGGGATACCTCAGGTGAGTTTGGAATCGTGGGTTTATACCCCAAAGCCCATATGGGTGACCCGCGTACATCTGGACCTGTTCGCCGCACGGTGTTGCGTTATATAATAGAACCAGAATTGAGTTGATCGTTGGAGATCATTACCACCCACAAGACAGCCCTGGTGTAAAACTGTAGATACGGCTCAGCATCGTAGACACGACACGACACGAGTTTGTGCACATGCAAAATATGAAAACGACAAAAATAAACACATAAATACAGTAAACTGAGCGATTATAGATCGATAAGAGCAGGTATTTAGTGAATTTTAATAATTAGATGTTTCTGATACTATATATACTTATGCTATATATTTGTGTGTGTGTGTGTGTGTATACTGTATATACATATACTGTATACAATATAGGATTCTATAGATAACATAGTATAGTATATGAACTTCACCTATATATGTATACAATACTATGTATACAATAAAGCGTAGTCAAGTGGATATGTATTATATGCTATATAGTATGTATACTATATATGTAACATAATACAGCATAGAGCAAGTACATACTGCTGTTATAATGTACATTTACATTGTACAACCGCTTCGTGGGTCAGAGTTTGATCTGTGTTTTTTGTGTTTTTTATGTGTCATTATGTAAATGTGATGCATTTTTTAAGCTGTTTGTAACTGCGTTCTACTCCTAAATGTTTCATCATTCCAGCATGTCAGCGTGTTTTGCATGGTAATGATGCCGAGCTTACGTTAGCGGCCGGAGGGGAGATCTGGGGTTGTTTAATAGCTTTCCGTTCTCATTCCGAGCGGCTGAGCGATTTTCTGTTTTTTCAGTAGTTGAGTCAGTTCAGCTGCCTGCCAGTTCAGTCACACACACACACACACACACACACACACACACTGCTAATACGCTCTCACACACTTCACCCTCCTGTGGAAAATGATTCATGGACACCTCACCTTTTGAGGAATTTCAGGAAAAATTATGTTTTGGATAAACAAACTGAAGTGGTTCATTTGTGCCTTTAACGAACAACAGGCGGGAACACACAGAGGCAAATGAGAGTGGGGTAGTTTTGAATGTAGGCCAAAGTCTCCAGACAGACAGACAGACAGACTGCGTTAAGACTGGTCTTCTTTGTAGCTTAGCTGTTAGCTGAGGTGAATGCATTCCCACCTGAACCAGATGTGTTTGGTGGCTTGGATCTGTGTGGTCCTAAATCCACAATTAGACTAGAGTAACAATCATAACCAGAAAACCTGCTCATTGGTCAACTAGTTTCACCGTAAAGACCGTGTCTGTTGTCCAGCGCTAGTACTCGCTAACTTTTGCTGGTAAATAGCACAAGTTTGTTAACTGTAAGCTAGAGCGGTCTCAAACCATCAAAAAGCGGTCTGGTCAAGTAAGGTTCAAGCTGGTCTTGATTCAGTATTAAATCTAAAGTCACGTGCTAAACCGACTGTACTGAGAAGACAAGCGTAGCTTGTGGGTAACACATGTCTCCACTATGTCACCCTGCTGTGCTGGTGACCTCAGCATGACTACTGTGGTCAACCATGAACGTTAGCCAGAACATTGGGTAATGTTCTTCAAAGGTTCTCTCAAAGTTCTCACAAAGTTGTTACGCAGTAAATGTTTTTTGCCGTAATATCTGTAGAACGTTTTTTTAATGTTATGTATCGTATATCAAAAACGTTATTTTTAGGTTCGTTCTTAACGTTGTTTTAAAACATTACAAACATTAAAATTGCTAGCTGGGAATTTGCTAAAGCTGGAATCATTTCCTCATTCCAGAAAACAAATCCAATCTAGAGCCATTTGAGACGATAATCCCTGATGTTCAGCTGGGTTTGTGATGCAGGTCAGTCAGTCTGGTTCTGGTGTTTGGACATGTAGTCGGTTGGTTGTGTCAGGCTGTTACTGTGTAAGTTTGTCTGTCAGTTCTAGATCTCAAACCAGTGTTTCTGTACATTCCCCTCAAATGACTAAATCCAGGATTAACCGAGTTACAAACAACACCTGAAAACATCCTAGAAAACAAGGTGCGCTCATAAGAACATTTCCCTGACAAAACATTAAAATATTGTTTTGGTTCTAGGAATGTTTTTTGATAATGTTGAGAGAACATTTAGAGAACGTCAGCCAGCGTTCGGAGAGTGTTTCCTGTTAGCTGGGTGGACAGCGTTTCAGGGCTTGTGTGGTGGGGACAATGTTGTATAGTAATCTTAAATCTCTTGTCTTGAGTGTTTTTGAATAGTAGAAGAATTAGAGGGTAGGGGTCGCTCTCAGAATACCCCAAAATGGATAGTTTACCAGCGTTTTGTTGTGCACCTTTGTTTGTAACAGCTGCTGACCCCCGTCAGCCAATCAGCTGGTTGCTCACGTCATTGTCTGCCAATCAGCTGTTGAGTGATGACCACATTCACCATTCAGCTGACAAAATCACGCACCAATCCTTCACTGATGCTGAAATGTTCAGACGCGTTTCATTCTGAAATCAGCTGCTTTCTTTCCACAAAACCACAAAAACGACATTTTTAAGACAAAACACAGCGATACAGTAGCGTTCACCTTTTTACTAGCTTTCCATAATTAATCGCATAACGTTTTCGTTGTGATTATCGGCCATTATGTTCTCTATTAAAACAATTTTTGGCTTCTACAGTGAACAACTTTGACACACGTTGTCGTTGGACAGTGTCTGCCAGTCCACTTCATGAATAATTCATGAGGGTTTCATAGTGTATGTAGACTGGAGGGGTTAGTGAAGCGTCCCATATCTGAAACTGAAGTGTGTAAGTGTGTGTTATATAATACACAGGAAGCTCTGTGTCCGCATCACACCTTCCGGAGACCTCATGCTCTTTGATCTTCTCAATGGCCATTGTGTATGTGTGTGTCCTCTAATAGCCCGTTCCTCATGGAATCGGACCCCCTCCCCCAGCTCTCCTGATCTACACACTTATTGACCAGAAACCCCCCTGCAAATTATAAGCCGAGGTCTGCGTATGTCTCAAAGGTCCCCTGACCACCAGTCCAACATGATCAATCAACACACACACACACACACACACACACACACTGCTCTGGGCTGGGTTCGCTTCCTTTGTAATTTCCGACTTGTACAATAAGCATATAGTTTTGGATGACCAAACTTGCTCCAGTGGTGTAAATTTATATATTTTTTACTTAGCCATCTTGCGTTTGCCCCCAATGGCAGATAATCGGTCACACTGTGCTGTCAAGTAGGTTTCGATTGGCAGTCGTTGAAACGTTTTTAACTTTAATAATTAAACAGAATATTTAATGGACATAATTAGGACATGGTCGGTTGTGGGTTTTTTTACTGTACAGTATCAGTGTACAGTAAAAACCGGGACGTTTTTGTTTAGCAAGGAAATAGTCGGTTTTGATCTCACGTTGTCTTTAAAATCAACAAAAATCTCAGCTGTATTTTCAAATTTCAATTATTTTAATTATTTGGAATAAGTCACTCTTCTTGTATTGTAAAATGTTACGTAAATATTACCTTGAAATCTGCTTTGTGCGTTCAGAAATAGTTTTTGTTTAAAGGCAGGTCATGCAGGTCTCTTTTAAGTCGAAAACTAAGACTTTGTTATTTAAACGGACTAATCCGACCCTTGGCTATTATCAGCTGACCCTGGAAAACAAAACTTCCTGGGGTCTTCCGAATAGACCCCCCCGCTGGGAGAGACTCTCAACGGCCACGCTCTGAAACGCTCCTCAGAGTTTCTTGCCCGGATCAAATTTCTGAGCCTCGAGATTTGGGCCCGCATGCCTCGCATTCCTGCATGGAAAGGTTCGCTGGTATTCCACAAAGCAGCTATTGTGTGGCGAGCTGTCGGGAAAATATAAAACGCCGTTTGAAGTGTAATTTTCTCCGAGATGTTTCATACCTTGTTAGTTAGAAATTCAGTTCACGAGGAACTTGTGACGTGGAGATTAACAAGAGTTAAGAAGACTGTTTTTTTTATGTTGATTTTGTCGGTGTGCGGTCGTAATTGTGTGTCTGGATTATCAAAATAATATTCATTTAGTTAGAGGTTTTTTAAGCGTTTAGGTTGGTGCGTAGTTAAAGCGTTATGTTTACGTTTAAGAGAAAGAAGTGCGTCTGTTTATCTCTGTGATTTTAAATTCGAGCCAACAGCACCTCTGGCCAAAAATCTCTTCCCCCGTGTGTGTGTGTGTGTGTGTGTTGTGTGTGTTGTGTGTGTGTGCTGGTTTTTACACAACCAACACATGCTTAGAGAAGGAATTTTAACACCCTGTGAATCTACAGCTGTTCTGTCAGTATCCCTCACACACACACACACACTGTGTGGATTAAGGAATGTGTTGTGACAGCTATGGTGTCCCATAAGTGTGTGTGTGTGTGTGTGTGTGTTACTGTGTGTTACTAGCTATTACTTAAATACCATCCACACACTGCGTGGTTTGGGTTTTGTGTGTGTGAGGGGGATAAATGGAGGGTGTTTAAAAAATGTGTGTGTGTGTGTTCTTGGACATTTACCATGTCAATACCATGTTTTAAACCAGTTGCTATAGTAACGGTATTCTTAAGTTGATATAGTAAAGGTATTTTTCAAACACCATGGAATTAACCATCACTATGCTAGCATCTAAGCTAACATATCTTCTGTGTACTACGAGTTGTTGTTCTCTTAGATTTTGACCTGTACTGTGTCACGTACCGGGACATGTTTAGTTCTCCACGAAACATTTTTCTGCCACTGTAAATTATTGTTGTGTCATACAGAGTCTCTCTCTCTCTCTCTGTCTCTTGTAAACACCAGCCCTGTGCTGGAATCTGGCACGTTATAAACTTGTTTATCCTGTGTGGGTCGAGTTAACAGTGGGTGGGAGCGACGCGTTCTGTCGGTGTAAATCCAGGGCTGTTCCATCCTCATGAGGACTTCGAAATTCTCCTGCGATGTATAAGGGAGGAGACGATGCGTGTGGAAATGACTTCACGACGGCTATTGTTTGCGAAGGCGTTTGTTGTTGCTCATATTTTTAGCGCTGTTATTTAGGGTTAGGTTTCGAAAATTGGGATAATTAAAATTGATTCCAGGTTAATAATGATCGGTATTATAAATGAAATTCTGAAGGAATACAAACAGTGTCATGCAAATCGTCAAATTAATATTAAATCTTTTGTTTTGGCTAATTCAATAACACCCTAGCAACCACATAGCAACACCTTAGCAACCACCGCCAACACGGATGCACAAGCGCTACTGGCATTTTCTTAAGAAAATATAAACGTTTATATTTTTAGTTTTGTGGATACAAGGTTGTGGTATGTACAAGCATATGTGACCCTTAGATATCATTATATATATAATGTTAAAGAATTGTTCTAGTAATGTTACCGCAAGAACCTTTTTTGATAACTTTAAGAGAACGTTTGGAGAACGTTAGCCAGCATTCTGAGAATGTTTCCTGTCAGCTGGCTCTTCGCTCAGTCTCTCTGTGAAAGTGAAGATGTAAAAGTTTCATGGTTTAAGATTTCATGAAAGCTCTCGAATGACTTGCTAAGCTGAGGACATTGAAACAAGGTTAAGTTATAAAAGATCGACGCTTAAGACTCGCTCTCCTGGTGTGTGTTTTTCGTCCCTCCTAACCCGTCTGCTTCTGTTTCACAGGCTCTCCATATTACGACAACGTCAGACCCCTGTCGTACCCCGACTCGGACGCTGTCATCGTTTGCTTCGACATCAGCCGACCGGAAACTCTGAATAGCGTTTTAAAGAAGGTGATTATTTTTTCCCCCCGATAAAACTGCATCAACATACCACATCTATATGATTTATACCAGCTGTTTTTTGACCAATCAGAATTAAGGGGTGTGGTTAATGGTCTTAATCAACATCTCCTTTCCGTTGAGCGCAGGCATGTAACCTTCCTTATATTTTTAGTTTCATCATCTAGCGTGTACATGCCTCCGTTGTTACAAAACAACTGAGGGTGTGGTGCAATGAATTATGGGAGTGGTTTGGCTATGGGAGCGAATGCCTGACCTCACTGGTTCCCGTCTGACTAACTGGGCTTTTAAATGCCTTCACCACAACTCAGAGGAAAATTCAGATCTGCCCCTTTATTCCAGTGTAGTCGTTCTTTGTTTGTTGGGGTTGAATATCATCCTCCAGGTTTTTAGTCAGGGGTCAGGGGTCTGGATTAGAGACGAGCCCCTCCCAGATCATCATCATTATTATTATGCATAAGCAGAGAATGCGACTAGAAATTCGTCCCTTTACACAGTTATGGGTAAGATCTGGGACAGACAATTTAAAACAAGATTAGACTTGAGCTGCAAATCCCGGCTCGGATTCAGCTAGTGTTTCCAGGACCCCTGGGAAGCCAAAGGTGAGCACAAAGGATCATGGGAACGAGCGAATGTAGGGTGTCCGTGTTCCCGTGCGAACAATCGTACGAGTGTGTCGCGCCCGCCCGGATCTTGCCGACTGCACCGACTCACCATTAATCTGCACAAGCAGAAATTAAATCCAGTGATTTTGTGCCGTGCCGACACAGAACCTGCTTTGTTTCGGCGAGACAGGAATGCAGATCACCTGTAACCCTGAGGGAAAGAAACACACACAAACACACAGTGTAAACATTATTCCTTCAGGAAGTTTCTGTCTCACCTGTAACCTGGAAAAAAGGGATGACGCGCACAAGACACACCAAGAATGTAAACAGGAAGTCTGTTTAGTCTCTTGTTTATTGTTTGTTTGCTCTCTTTGTTTTGCAGTGGAAGGGCGAGATCCAGGAATTTTGTCCCAACACGAAAATGCTGCTCGTCGGGTGCAAGTCAGACCTCAGAACGGACCTCACGACTTTAGTGGAACTGTCCAATCACAGACAGGCGCCCGTGTCATACGATCAGGTGGGTGGATTTTATTGGATCGACTAAATGAGCAGTTTTGTAGGAACATTATTAAACTTGAGTCACCCTAAACTTTTAGGTTTATCTTTGATTTATCTTTAATTTGCCTCGTTATCTAACGGTCATCTAATTACTTGAACGCTAATTATGTTTCAGTGCCGTGCAATGATTTCGATTTTAAGCTTTTCCCAAAAACTCCTCAAAAAAAAAGTTTTAGACATGATCAATAACTTAATGCGCACGGAAAAATTGAGTCATTCTAGCTCTTCAACGGCAAATCTCTTGCTAATCGTTAATTGATGTCAGATTTGATTTAATTCCTATCAAAGTTTAAAGTCCCTCTCTCTCTCTCTCTCTCTCTCTCTCTCTCTCTCTCTCTCGCTCAGGGTTCAGCTATGGCCAAGCAGATATCTGCGCCGTACATCGAATGCTCCGCAGTTCAGTCAGAGAACAGCGTGAGGGACATTTTCCACGTCGCGACGTTGGCGTGCGTAAACAAGAACAACAAACACATCAAGCGCAACAAATTGGCGCGCTCCACCAAACGCATCTCGCACATGCCCGCTCGACCGGACTTGGCTGCCGTGGCGACAGACCTGCGCAAAGACAAAGCCAAGAGCTGCACGGTCATGTAACGCACAAGCGACGGGGGGACAGATGCATTCTGGGATACGGTGAGGGTGGAATGCAGAAGCGAGAGAGGTTTTTGGCCTCCAAACACAAAACAGAGGTGGAGAGAAGGGGAGTTTTTAGGTCCTTGAAGTTCTCTCCAGTTAACGGGCAAATCGTAAAATCATGGTCCCACCCACCCCTCCTAATCTAATCCAATCAACAGGAGGATGTCACCACCCTCTCGGCCAATGGGAGTCCTTCCTTTTTACGGCTTCTGGAAGTGAGACTACTTCCTTTTTGAAGGTCCCTTCTGAAAGCTCACCGGATTTCTCCTGCAGGAAGTGCAGTCGTGCAACCATTGAGTCCAGAGTTCCGCCGAGCGACAGCGCGTTGCTATTTTTAAAACGCTCCTTGAAGAAACGCACACGCCGGAGGGTTTCGATTGCCGCATGGACCTGAAAAGCAGAACACAGAAGGAGAAGGTCGCTTCCAAAACAGCAAAATTCGGAAAACTTTCGCTTCTCTTTTGGTGAGATCGTGCGCTAAACGAGGAAATGAAACGAGAGCGTTTCACTGTTGTTATGATCGCTTCCTCCTGCCGCTCTCTGCAGTTATGGTGCGTTTCGTTTCCTTTGTGGACCGAAACAACGAGCTTGTGCGTGCGTGGTTTTCATTTTTTATGCTAAGCTCGGCTAAAACTGTCTCCATGGATACGCCGCTGGAATATCTGAACTCGCACCGTTTGCTCCTCATAAACAGTTTGCTAACGTTTAGAAAATAAGGAAACCAAAGAACTGGAAGAAGCGTTCAGACGACTCTGTTCAGGACTGCATGATGAATGATGAGTATTGTAGGTGTTTTTTGGTGGATCAGTTTAAGGTTCTTCAATGGTTCTGTAAAACAACACAAGTGTGACGTGTGAGATATGATCGGATTACGTTGTTTGGGAGTCGACTGATACTGTGCAAACAGTGTAACGACTGAAGCACAGCAGGTGGATTAAAGCCAATCCAAAGTATAAAGGAAATATTTCAGAAAAAATCCGGTTGAACTAGTTAACCAGTCAGCTAGTCAACTATCATAGCCCAACCCGAGTATGAACGCACAGCAAATTTAATTGTTTTAATAGCTTTCAGTCGGAACTAACAAATGATTGTTGAACGCTATTAACACACAAAATTAGCTTTTCATCGTAAACAATTTGTGCCTTTTTTTCAAGTTCTTTCAAGCTTAACTCTCGTGAAAAACATCCAAACATCAACCTTGAGGTAGATTCCAGATTTTCTCCTCTCAGTCCAAACATAAAAAACAGACTTCAGAAAAGAGTAATCGAAAACTGTTTTTTTTGTACTCTCTACTCAGCTATGCAGTTCATTCCCGGCTCCCAAACACACAGAGAGACTCGAAACGAGTGTTTACAAAAACGCAAACGTGTGACGTCTTGCAGAGCCGGAGCACAGCATCCGTTTCACCTTGTAGCGTTTATATAAACCTAACCGCGTTATTCCTAAAACAGAGTTACAGAAGTGTGAAGCTAGCTACAGAGTCTCATTCGCTGCATGTTTGTAGTTGCACTTTTTATTTGAACTTTCAACGCAAACAAACGAAAAGCTGTTTTTTTAACATTTGTGTTGTTTTTTATGGGGCCGTTTCTTGACTGTTTCACAAAATGTGTTTTCCGCATAGACAGTATTAAACAGTTTTTGTGTGTGTAATTGTTGAGAAATGTGTAGGCGCTGGATAAAAGAAACGTTTCCGAACGTTGGATGTGCGTTTGTTTAAGCTTTCTGTGTGTTAATGTCCATTTCCGTTGGTTTTTGTTGATGTTGACAGTATTTATTGAATTATGTGTTTTCCCCTAAAAATAAATGCAAAAATAAATGCAAAAAATATGAAACGTTTTCGTGTTCCTGTCCGGAAGACATCACAGCTCTATTAGTAATTTAAAAAGATGTGTGACGTATATAAAAAAGAGACAGACAGACAGACAGATATAAACTGATATAAAAATAATTTACAATGCAGATGTTTTCATAGGTGCTGTGTGACTCAGTGTTGAATTCCTAGTGACTCATCCCTTTTCATTCCATGCGTGTGACTTTGCTCCGGGCGTCGAAACTCTTTCTGCGTTCTTCCCGATTCATTCATGCCCTTTTAGGTCATTTTCCCCTGCAGAAGGAGATGACCTTCAGCTGACCTTCACCCAGCTGGAAGCTCCACCCACAGGCCCGCAGGTCTTCAGCCCAGATCATTTGACGTGCCCTTGACTTTAAAATAAGCTAAATTTTCTTCACATCCTGAGGTTTTTATTTTTGTGTCCGACTGTTGGAATGCAAAATCGATACAAGGAAGTCTTAAAATTAAAAAAACAAAGTTCTGCACTACATTCTAAATTCTGATTGGATGAGCCCTCTTTGATGAGTTAACCAATAAAATCTCACATATAAGTTTATATTCTATATTAATGAGCTGTTGTTATGTTGCCTGGCAACCATTAGCAGCCTGCAATTAGACTAACAAACAGTATTTTTTGGTTAAGGGATCATTACAATTATCACAATAAACTAAACGTATGTCTAATAATATTGTTCATTAGAAATAAAAAATGTTTATAATGCTAAATGATTAATAGCATAAGGACATTTTTTTGGCGTTCTCTTAAAGTTGTCAAACAACATTCATCACATAAAAAACATGAAATGCTCGCACAAACATGTCAGGCGACTGTTTTTGTGTGCTGGTGTGTGCATAAAGAAAACACAATACACTTGTTTGTTGCCAACGACGCTTATTAAAAGTGCCAAAAGATACTGTCTACATGAAACCTCAAA
>JAZGTI010015536.1:2575-13346 GCA_036877585.1 Botia kubotai
TATTTTTAGAACAGGCCTGTTCTAAAAATAGCACCGTGTTGGTGACCCCTGTTGTACAGCATGTACCTGCATGAATAATTGTTGCAATGTGAGTACTGAATTTCGGCTGGTCATTAAACAAGGTTGTTAACGAACAGAGTACGTGTAAGAGTTGATAATCCAAGCTGAACTGTGAAGTTGTGTTCTAATGATGGGTTGGCTGGGATTACTGAGACTGACCTGAAGATGTCGTTCCTTTAACCAGGCTGAGATGTCTAAAAGGCAAGCAGAGATCTGAGCAAAGATGGTGGGGTTATCCGGCTGGAATGATAAGTAAAGCTGTGTGTCATCTACATAGCAATGGTGTGAGAAGGCATGTGCTCATGTGCTTTAATGACTGAACCCATAGAAGCTGTGTATATTGAGAAGAGGAGAGAACTGATCCCTGAGGAACCCCAGTTGTCAGCTGATGTGACGTGTAAGGCGGAGTGATGCCCTCTGGTGGACACATTCAGACTTTCTGTAAAATAACACTAAAAAAAACTTGAATACAAAGAAATATAACTAAATATAATATAATGATACAGAAATACAATGCTTTAATATAGAGAAATTTAAAGTCTGTCTAAATTTAAGTATGTATAAAATGTCCAACATCATGGATGGTGAAAGAATATAAACACACTTAAAATACCTTTTATAAATCTCTAAATTTAATAAATCTGTAAACTGATGTAGATGAGTCTTTATGTAACTGTGTAGCTCTTGTGTGGAAAATTGCCTCTGATGTTCTTAAGTGTTTGCTACAGGACTAAATATGACATTTCTACAATAGTCTAACACACAGAGATGATTTGATCAGTCTACGAGCTCTGTGTCTTCACTGTTGTTTTAGTGAAACAATGAATGTTTAAATGTGTTTTATTGTAGCAGGTGCAAATTCAAACAGGGCAGACAAATATAAACATGCTGAACCCTGACGTAACGGCAGCTCTCAGAATGCAACAGAAGCTTGTTATTACCCCCATTCCTATATATATGTTTACACCACTGCATAATTCCAGTAGATTTATCATTACTAACTTTGAACCCTAAAACACTACAGTACATTATTTTAACCTCAACAGTGTGCAATTTATATACAGTAAAGATCAAAAAGTTTCAGGGTGGTTAATAGTGCAAAGTAATATACCGTAGGTCTACTGAGCTTAACAAAAAAACACCGCACCACATTATTTACATTCAGTAATCTGATACTTTGTTTTGTAAAAAATCAAAAAATTAAAAACTGCCACAAGCATTGCAGGTCCACATTACTGTTTATTTTGCTATGTTTATTGAATTAGCAGACGTTCTTATTACATTGCAGCTGTAAATTGTTAATTGTCAGTCTTTGTGTTCATTCCCTACATGAAGCAGTGAAACTAAATCTGTTCAGAGAACTCTGAATACAGCATTATTAAACAGAATGCAGCCATGAGGACAATAGGCCAATCACATCTCATTCATGGGAGGCAGGAGCTAATGGGTCTTTTAATCAACTGCAGGACAATAGAGAATTTCACAAGCTTGTCAGAGTGTATGAAGCTCATGTTCATATGGACAGGACTCATTGTGTCTTAGGCATTTAGGGCTACAACTGCCCATGCACATCTTCTACAGTAAAAGCAGCATAAAACTCAAATGAAATGTCATACTATACATGATAAAATGGCGAATACATGTACAGAACAGGCATCATACAAGTAGAGGCTGTATGTTGCTCTATCACCAAACTCTACCGCCAAAACTGCATATGTACACAGATACTGAGTGTAAATAGTTGACATGTATTTTTATTGATACCTTCCAGTATTAAATGATATATAAGTATATAATAGTCAACACTCCCCTGGACATCATCTGCCATCAGGGCTGGATTTATTCACTGGGCCCACTGCAGTGCATTCTGGGATTGCGTTGTAGGATACCTGTGCATGTGATCCTGCATCAGATTTAAGTTAAATCAAGGCAGTTATAATGCCTATAAAACTGTCTTCACTGAATGTCAGCATAACATCCAAACGTACCTACATTTTTAACAAACATTCTTGGTTTTATTGTGAACAATGTTTTTTTGTAATCTCTCATAAAGATGCAATATCTTCCTGCGCCACTAAAATAACTTTTCCTTATTGTAACATTATTAACACCCCCCAAAACTCTCCCTTTAATCACTTTTTACATATAGACTACATTTCACAGTCCAGTTTAGACAATTTCTGAATATTCTGTAATATTTAAAGAACTATTATGATGAGTTACAAGGTAATCATCATAAAATACTATTAAGGCACAACTCGTGTTCTAAAGATAAGTGCATATGTGGACAATAAGACCATAAATTACAATTAATATGATCTGACTATTATAATTACAAAGACCAGCTTGCCAAGTTAGCTGCATCTCATCTCAGCCCTGCCTACTTAAATTGTCCACTGAGCTTTAGTTATTCTGTGCACAGGCCAATAAAAGCAAAATATTCCCTGAGGATTTCACACTGAAACATCTAATCAACACACACTTAACTCCTTTTTAATTGGTGTGTAGCACACGTAGATGTAAGAAATCACCTTGGTTAGCTTTGACAGTCAAACAACATAATATGGTCTAATTAATAGTCCCAGCAGTTTACAGTCATAAGCATCACATCAAATCTTCTATTGCCTGGCCAACAGCTTCAGTCCACACAGAAAACATCCCTGTTTATGCAGAGCCCAGAGCATGCACACACACACACACACGTTTACTTATGTATCTAAATGGGAACGTTCCATAGACTTCTATTGTTTGCACAACTAATTGTAAACAATATTAACCTAACCCTAACCCACACTGTAACCCTATTCCTAACAGAAACCTTTCTGCAATTAAAGACAATTAATTGCAATTAAAAACCTTTTTTTTACAATTAAAATTGCTTTCTTTACTTTTTTCTTTCTATTTTTAGTTTTTACAAATGAGGATGTCTCCAAAACGTTTTGCCCAGAATTGTCATGTTTTGCTGACATGTGAGTACAAATTTGTCCCCAGTATATGGTTAAGTAAACCCACCCACCCAATCTCCCCAACACACAGACGCACTCACACGATACAGAGTCACACACACTTGCTCAACAAAAGCACAGTGCATTTGCGGCCCTGTTAATGAGGGTTCCCATTAGCCCAACTGGCTTCCAGAAAGCTTTATTGATGTTGCATGATGGACCTGACACTAATTTAATTAATAAAACTGTCAGTTATGCCAGTACATTCCAACAAACAAGTTTTCAAAACATTTTTGTGAATTAAGCTATGTTGTACTAATAGCAGTATGAAGAGGAGATAATGCCCTCGTTGTCCATCATGTTTGCTATGTTTTGGACATTAGTTTTACTTATCAAACAGTGTTCTGATTGTAAGTGTAATAAGTCCTCTACTGTCACACACATTATCTTCCACTGAGCAAAAGCACAGAAACATCATGACTGATGGTTTGATGGTTTAATACAGAGGTGGGATCAAGTCGTTGTTTTACAAGTCCAAAGTAAGTCTAAAATCCTGAATCAAGATTTAAGTATTAAACAAGTCATTAGTGTGCGTTCCCAAATTTAGTCTCACAGGATTAATTATAGTAAATTAGTACCAGCGTTCCTGAAAACCAGAAAAAAGTTGATGGCTTTAAAATGCTTTAATAATCACAGCCAGGAGTATATCAAAACAAATCACTGAGCAAATCCTCAGACAAAAGACTACAGGATAGACAGACAGACTTCAAGGATGGGATAGGCAGAAATAAAAGCATGATCAATTGTCATTGAATATGACCAGTTCCTCATTGTTTTTGTAGATAAATGGTTATACCTAAAACTACATTAAAATTGCAAATACATCAGAAATCCAGTATTTATTATACTTACTTTTTGAATAATTTGGTAAAGCTTTTGAAACTGTATTAAAAAAAAAAAGTAAACCAATTTAAAATATTTTTATTGTTTTCAATCTCCTGTTGTGTCACACCACCAGAGGTATGCTCAGTTTAAGAAGAATCACTGCCTTATAAATCTGCCACCCTACAGACAATTTACACAAGCATCTTCTACATCTTTAAATCTGAGTCTTTCACGCTCCACTTGTGACACTTCGTGACCATGGTGCTGTGTGACTGACATATATTCTCCTTAATTTTTATTATCCAAATATTAAATATTCATAATTCTGTTAACTACATTGTATGAAGTATCTGATATCTGAAAGATTCAGTTTGAATCTTCAGTTGAATCAGAGCTGCAGCTTTGTCTGATGTTATCTTTAATTCAGTTTATCTCAGCTGTGATACAATCAATTTATACTTCCATATTCTTCTATACTGCATGTCAGAAATTCTCATCAGTTTCTTTGAGTCTATTTTTATTTCTCCTAAAGCATTTTAAAAGAAACATCTGATATAAGGTTTATTCCTAAATGTGAAATCAGTGCTTGACGTTTTCTGAGCAAATCTGCGTAATTCCATTCTCCTCAAGTACTGTGTGCTGACTGTGTATTAAGTATGTACTCCTCTCACTCGGCTACGACAGCAACACTAGTGTGCTTAGCAACCGCATACTGGCACACAGCTGTGGGTGGATTTAGTCTAGATCATCTCTTATAACTTAGTTTGTTTATACTGTTCAAACACATTTAAATAGCAGGCCATTTAGTATCAGAGGCTAATATTAGGCTATGGTTCACTCCCAAACAGGTTGTGTTTTCAAACAGTTCAGTTTGCAGTGTATGTAGCATTTCCTTTGACTTGGTTTTGTTACACTCAGACAGAATGCTTACATTGTGTGTTGCTGTTAATTCCGACCTGCACGACGACCTTATCAGCCGCCTCCTCTAATTATCCGCAGCATTTCCATAAGTTGACCGGCTACAGGTTAATTTCCACATTTGTAATCAGATTCCCGTCGGTGGCCGGTGTGCATAATGCAGTTGAGTGAGAAAGCCGAGCCCGGGCAGCCATGCCCAACCAACTGTGTCACAGAGGTTTGCATAAAAGACCACAAGCGTTTCGGCCTTTGGTTGGATAACAAATGAGCAGTCACCCCCCACAACGTGGTTGTTAGGTTGGAGGAGCAGGGGGCGGGGCGGTGAAGTCAAAGCAGGCATCAGGTAGACAGACGCCCAGCAAAAAGAAGCTGCTGTGACACCTGTGCGTCGCTGCGGGCTCAAAACATTCTCGAATGTGTCAGAAACGCAGGAGAAACATTTACGGGCAGCTCGACGGGGTAAGACTGTCATTTAGTGTTATTAAATGATGACATCATGACTTGTTCCAGTAGGTGGCCGCTTTGCTTTGTAGACTTGGTGTGCAATAACATAATACGCTTTGCGGTGGCCATTTCTTTCTTCTTTGTTAAGTTTTGTAAGAATAGTAGAATTTCGTAACTAGCTCCTGTCCTGTGTCATGATCGTGTAGATTAGAAGACCTGTGATAACCTGGAGAACTGCATGGAGAACATACATTTGTGAGAGCATGAATAAAGCAATCCATTAATTTTCTCTACCTAAAATTATTGCACACTCTGTAGATCAGTCATTTGAGGCCCAGTTTAGTATTAAAAGACAGCTGAAGAATAAGTATTGGTGACTGGTAATGAAAAATTCAGCAGGTTTTAAATAGGCTTTGGTCTGTTCACATTGTATAGAGGTCAGCTAGCTTTTCCCTGAGGACTGATGTTCCATCAAATCATCTGTGACATTGTGAATTCTGTGAGAACATGAATGAGCTTCAGGTGCAGTGAAAGGCACAGATAACATGATGCAACTACTGTTTCACTACATATGACTGATACCAATACAGATTGTTTTTGTGTCCAATATTATTATAAAACAATAACAAAAACAAAACATCGCTCATATTGGTTTGGATGATTTTTTTTAGTAGTAAAAAAAATTAAAAAAAGATTGACCTTTGGTGAAGCATGTTGTCTGTAACCATCAACTGGTAGAGCTTGGGTTAGATTTCCAGATAAACACATTTACTGATACATATTGTATAATGACTACTACAAAGTTGTCACTTTGAATTTAAATATTAATATTAGAACAAGTAAATATTTTACATGTAGAGTTTTGTAGAGGAGTGATGTATTGTTATTAATATTTTATATTAGTTAGTTATATTTTGAATCATGATATTATGTTAAACCACTGATAAACAGGTCATATTTGGTATTATTTGTGAGATTATTTGTTTAAGAATGGCATTGCTCAATCTTGTTTACTATGCAAACTCAAAAGATTTGCATTAGGAAAATCTTAAGAACAGGAAGACAGAAGCAGTGCTTTTTAGTGTTGGAAATTTCCAGATGCTCCGTCTGTAGTCAAGATATTTGTAATGTCATTTCTTTGCTCTTATTCAGTGGTGGTGGAAATGTAAAGACAGATGGTAGAACTGGTTTGAGGTCAGTGGTAGAATGGTCTACGATAGCAGAGTGAGTAGCAGGAGAGGACAGTGATAAGTCTCAGATTAGCTGTCTGGTGTGTGCTGCTACTCTCCTTACTGACAGTGCTTCAGGTCAGCTGATAACAAAAAAGTCTTGTTTTCAGGTAAATCATGTCACATTAGGCTTTAGCACAGAAGCTTAAAAAGAATTCTGAAGTGCTTAATCAACCAGGTTTTGGTATTCAATTTTCATTTTTGCGTTATGTTTGTTTTTAAGAATTGTACAGATTATTGAAGATTTGTTGTGATTTGAGCACTGAATATATGGAAAGCCGGAGATATGTTTAAATTCATCATAAACAAACAACACTGTTTTGTCTTCTGACAGAATGCCACTGATACTTTTCACACATTTGTGTGGCTTAGTTGTCATGACTGCAGTGTTTATAACAACAGATTAAAAACAGATAAACACAGTTTAAAGTAATAACACAACAGAAACATAGTGCATAGAAATGTGTGACCATTGTTTTGGCCAATAAATGTTCTAATGAGTAAATTGTATACATGTGACATAATTTGTGACAACTTGCACTTACCTTTCAATATGACAAATGCCTGGAACCTTTTGGTTGACATCTGCCTTCATTATTTGGCTGACTGTATTCTGTGTGGTTTTATTGTTTACTCAACGGCTATAGCAACATCATAATATTGGATCTTTAGTTTTGATAATTCACAAGACAGTTTCTAATTGATCATTGATGAGTTTTGAACTAGTTTATTTAAACCAACATACTAATCCGCTGTCGGGGTAAACACATTTGTGTAAATGGACTTATTACTCTAACCCTTATAATTAAAGAGATACAGTATACAGATACAGTGTATTTTAATATATAATCAGTACATTTTATATGTTGTGAGATAATGCATTACTGGGAAAACAAGCCAATGATTGATAGGTTGTTGTTTTTTATGGGACACTTTGTTAGCTGTTAATGTATGAATCAAATGTAATTAGTTAATGTAATTAGAATCAAAATGACATTTGTCCTGCATGTTTTGAAAATCGTATCTTCTATGTTTTTTGTGTAGTGTTGTTTTAGACAGTGTGTAATGGTTCTCAAGGAAGCCAGTGGTAGATCAGATCATCTGATGTTTCCATCTCTGAACCTGCAGTTGAACAACGGTGTTGAAGCGAACTGAAAGTCACATATCTTTAGCAAGCAGCCCAGCACTGGGGATTATTACAAGACCTTGGGCAGCGACAGCACGGACCAGTGGCCCAGCAAAACCATGGCACCCAATGAGGAGGTAAAGCAGAAATCAGTTTAGTTATTGTAAGTGTGTGACCTTGTGCTAAAGCTAAATAAATTGTTAAAAACTCAGGACTTTGAAATTGAGGCTGGATAAAGCTAAACGGCTTTGAACAGTTTTACTAGGCATCATTTGTAAAAAGATATATAAAATTGGGCATCACACACCACTCACTGTCAGGTCATACACAACAAATTCAAGTGGAAACTTCTCTGTCAACAGGACTTTTCTTATTAAGCTTTAAGACCCCACAAGCTCGATTCCCATTGGCTGATCAGCGTATTATTCCCATTGGCTCGATTCCCATTGACTGATCAGATAACACACAGTTACGCTGTGTTATCTGTTGACAGAGATGTTGGTAAATTTTACTGAGTACATTGCCGAGTTAGACAAAGATATTATTTAATGATTTTACATGGTATATCAAAATACAAAAAAACCTTAAAGGTAGAAGGATTTGAACCGAATGTATAGCTTGTGATGTGACAGCAAATGTTCTTGCACTTTTGGTCTTCTGAAAAAACCAAGACAAATTCACTCTCTTACCTGTCACATTATAACATAAACCCAGGCAAGGTGTGGCAGGCCTGAATGACATTTTGCTTTCAGCGTTCACACACAGAGGTACTGGATGAACAGAGCTGGGGGGTTTTCTTTGTTGTGTTATATAAGTCTTATGGCCGGGGCCTTGAAGCATTGTGTGTTACTGAACTTAATGTTCTGCCCATTTACTAGCACACATTTAGCCTATTGTATATATACAATGTGGCTTGTAAGAAAAACATATGATAATCTCTTTAATCTCAGTTCTTTCTCTTAGTCAGATATAGAAGTACAAATGGAGATTTTTGCCTAAATCACCTGTTTTTAGAAATCTTAATGATATGTGTCCTTCAGACTTCTAGAAGTGACCTCAACAGTGTCTCACTGTGCCCTCACTGTGTTTGGATTCTACATTAAAAAAAAACAGAGAACTTAATGTAAACTCAAACATTCCATATCAAATTCTTACAAAACAGAATTATTATATACAGTAGCTCTTACTTGACACCAAGTCACCAACATTTGGTCTATGCTCTCCACATCAGTTTAAATCTCTGTACGCCTACTATGTGTCATACACAGTTGTCTTATTAGCCTCTTATTATCATTCATTCTTTATTATTAAATTGATATTTTTAATGAATGCCTTATTAGCATTTATTAAACTGTACATGATCAATATAATGACTTAATTTTTTCTTTAAGTAATGAATAATCAATAAAAAATTTACTAAACAGTGAAAGACTAGTATTATTTTCTGGATTAGCACCAGTTTATCACGGCCGTTTGTGGCTAATGTGGTGAAACAGAGCATCATTTGCACAATATTACCGTTCCATTTGGCCCCTTGCTTTATCAGATTTAATCTTCATTTAGCCAATTAGATGCCAGTGAGCCTTCTGGCAGCTCGGTTCAAGCAGATGGTGTTGAGCATGTCCCTGTGGGTAATGACCCATTAACAGACATGCCTGGACATGAAGCGCACCATATGTTTAGATAGAGATGTGGGAGGGGAGAATGGGCACGCACCGGGCATGCGTTCAGGGGGAATTGTGTTGGTGGGGTGTGTGAGAAACCTGGGCTTGTTTAATCAGCTCTAATTGTGGGGGCAGGCAGGGGCCCCTGGAGATGTCTGTGAAGGATTGTGGCTCATGTCCATCCATGACAGAAAACCAATAAGTCTGATTTCATTGTGTATTTATCATCACTAGCTGTAATGCACATGTTGGACAGGGGATGAGGGGTGTTGGTGAGATCCTCAGTGGTTTGTTCAGTTTATTTATTATATTGTTTTTAGTCTGTTACCAGTCGAAGATGTACTTTCAAAATTTAAAACTAATTTGTGTTTTACAACAAAATATTGATGCGTTATGATTATGCCCAAAGAGCATCATTATTGTATAATGTAAGCGTTTATTTAATTTTATTTTTATTGGTAAGGCATTTCCCATTCATTTTTATAGGTTATGTATTTCTGAATTAAACAGGAAACAAGAAAAAACGTAGGGCAGGACTTTTAATCACTTTATCTGGTTATTGATTTGATAATGAAAGTGGTCTTTGGGCGGCAGGTTTGTAAGAGGTTGGTCAAAAAGGAAAGTAATTTTAGAAGCACGTTATTACAATTTGTTGAAGGATTACAAAAACAAGCATTCATTTTCTTTGAAAAATTCTATAAGAATATAGCTGCAAGCAGCGATGATGGGCATTTAACCCTTTCACGCGTACGTTTTTGCCCCAGTTTCCTGAGCCCAGCCAAGAATGATCCCACCGGTGTAATCGTACACGTCAAAATTCAAGGCTTTCCTGTAGCTTAGTGGTTAGAGCATGGCGTTAACAATGCCAAGGTCATGGGTCCAATTTGAGCCCCATATGGGCTTGAAGCATGGGCCCTAAATGGGTTTGTCCGCGGGTTCCATGTGGGCCCTATCTAAAGTAGCCCATATGAATTTCACGTATAATCTGACTGGGGCCAATGTGGGCCCAACTTGGCTACATGCATAAGACCCATATTGGTCCCACTTTATGAAGCCCATGTGGTATACACAAGGGCCCAGTATGGGTTTATCAGTGGGTACTGGACTGGCCCCATATGGTTTATGTATGTGTTTTGAGTCATCTCACCTGGACAGTATAATTATTTATATTTATACAGTTTTATGCTCAATTCTTATTTTTAATTTATCTGTGATTTTAACATTCTGGTGCTATCCCAAAAATATTTATTTTTTATTAATTCATAAAAGCAACATTAGGATTTCAGTTTAGCAAACGTCAGTGTCGATAAAGAAATAAAAACATGAAAAAGGTGCAATTTGAAAAATTCGAAATTAAAATGCTGTACAGGTTCTGTATATCAAACACTTATTATTTTTTATTAAATCACACTATTTAGGGTTTTGTAAAATGTTGAACATCAAGGGTAATAATCTTCCAACAACTGGTCTTATGTAACCAGTGGTACATAACATTTGGGG
>JAZGTI010015537.1:0-13345 GCA_036877585.1 Botia kubotai
TGCACCACTACAGGTTGCTGGTGGATGATGGCCAAGTGCAAAGGCCTATGGGAAACCAAAAACAATACAGATTCAATTGAAGTCAACTGCATTTACGTCACACAGTTATTAATTTAACAAATGCTTTTATCCCAATAACCTTATGAACAAAAAGTAGGGTCTCATAATTGCTTAATTACATTTCAGTAAGGAGGGTTTTAAAGGTTGCACACGCTAAATCAAGCAAACGATCTTGTGTGGTTGACTGGAGACATTGGGCAGTGCTTTAATTCATACAGAGAAAAGGCCCTTACGTGTCTCCGTTCTCATCCTGCACTCCACACAGATGTTTCTGCAGATTCAGCAGAGAACGTACATCTCCAGTGCTGCAGTACTGTAGTAAAGCACGGGCAGTGCACTTCGCTTTCATAGTGGCATGATTTTGCAAAGCTGTGGCAAGAAACAGCACAGGAAGGAAGTACAGATGAGTGCATAAGCATACTAAACTTAAATGTGTTGTCAATTCCTTGTATGTCTTAGTCTGGCATGTGTTGGCAGTTGAGAGTTAGATAAATAAATGTTTATGTAGTTTATAGATCAGTTATGGCCTTAGGTACCAGTTCATGTTTTATAGGCTTACCAATCCGAATGAGATGTTGTTGCATTGGAGAGCAAGGCTGAGCTGGTTTGTCTGTTGGCTGTTTCTGAGATCCATCTGTCTGAAGGGCGGAGCTTGACATCTGTGCTCCTCCCCCAAATCCACCACAGCTGCCATAAAACCCTGCACTGTCCATTGCATGGTTATACTGAAAACCTACGGAGCAAAATTACCGAAAAAGGTTCAACATTTGAATACTCTTCCTGATAAACAGAGCAACTGTCTAAATCTGAATTTAAGATTGATTCACTTGCATACTCTGAATGTAGAAATGTAAAAACTCCTCACCTCCTCCCATTCCACCCCCTCCTCCTCCCGTTCCAGCTCCAGGACCTCCAAAGCCCCCCACTCCTCCTTGAGGTCCTCCTCTCCAATGATCATAGGGCTGAGGAAGGGCCTTCATCCTCTTCCTCTCAACCTCGTCTTTGTTTAACATACATGAGAAACAGGGAGTTAAAAAATGAACAGTGGGCAGGAAAAGGTGATAAACCCTTGTTCCTCACAGGATAACATTTACATCACACAAAACACAGAATGAACACCAAAACATTTCCATCTAAATTAGGATCAGGAATATATTGTGTTGGTTTGGAATGCACACGACCACTAACCTTGATTTTGTGGAATGTACGTGAACTGTTTGGGTTCACTGCAGTCGCCGCCCTTCTTCCTCTTAAGCTGCAGGAACACTGTGACTGCCCGTGTGATGTCTGTACAGTGGTACGGCGGCGTCTTAAACACGATTGCATACTGACGGGATCAGAAATATAGACACACTTCATCCAATGGCAAAATGTAAGCGATGCTGTACGAAACCGAAAGCAATTTTTCGATGACCATCCAAGTGGTAATTTCTAACCTGTTTGTGAACATCAGTGGGGGAGAAGTCTCCAAACGCCTCCCATCCTCCATCTTCCTCCTCCTCATAGAAACGGATATCAATATCATCTGGAGATGAAGAAGAATGAATGTTATTTGACCTAAACCAAAGGACTGCCGATCCATCACAAAGAGAGCAAATGAGAATGACCTTTTTGAACTTTATCACAGAGCAGAAAGATTTCTTCTCCTCCAAGCACCGATCCAGATGTTTTATCCATGCGAGAAATCTTCAGATTGGAGGCATTTGGTGATTCTGGTTAAAAATCAAAATCAAAGTTTTGCATATTAAGTAAAGAAAATGGACAGCCCTACATTGATATTTTAAATATTTACATTTACATTTATGCATTTGGCAGACGCTTTTATCCAAAGCGATTTAAGTTATACAATTTGTCAGTGCGTGTGCTCCCTGGGAAACATTGGGAAATATTGATATTTAAAGAGAAAATCATAATAAACTATTTAGTAATTAATTTCCAGTGTATTAAACCATGTATGACTGTAATTTCTACACTATTTTTTATTCATCAGAATGCCTAAACAAGTAAATTTTTTTGTTGACCACATAACTTGTTTCTTTTGGTAACCAGATTTGACTGTCTTGTCCCCTCTCAATAACTGATATCAGTAGTATACTTTTTAACTCATGTGAAAATGTTAAATTAAATTAGTTTATTCTTTATAACTGTATGCGGTGTGGGAGAACTTACTACTGTCATAGATGGGGTTTGACACCACAGACTTCAGGGCTCTGGTGAAACCCCCATTGCTGTCCTGAAGGTAAGCAGTGAACTTCAACCTTACAATGTTCAGGTCCATGTTTTTACCCAATTCTTTGGCTTCTTGCAAAATAGCCTGTTCCTCTCCATCTGTGTCAGAAAACAGCATTTAAAACGTGTATGTAAGCGGTACACTGAATTCGGCCAGTTTAATAATTAAACCACTGTCTTACCACTGAATGTATAACCAGGCTCCTTTAACCTCCTCCGTTCCTCTCTCAACCTTTTTGTTAACACTTCCACCACCCCTCTTTTAGTGACATGCAGGACGCCCAAATTACTGAATCTACACAAAGAAAAAGCCAGTCTGAATAATCAATGCCCAGATATACATAAACAACACTCATCACATGTGCTACATGCTCTATATGTCTCACACAATTAATTTCAACCACAATAACAGATCATATGAGTATGATGAACAGTAATTGGGTGAAGGGTTTTTTACTCACTGAGCTGTGAGATCATTGGGCCCCACATCAACAGTGCATGTCCCGCTTTCGGTACACGGACGACCCACAAGGCTGTGCGCATGGACGCGAGGGGGGTCCGTGTGTGTCACCAGCTGAACCTCCACGCGAGCATGGCCCACATAATTGAACACCTAAATGTGCCAGGCTATTTATTTAACAATTGTGATACATTAACCGATAAATTATAGTCACTGAACAGTGAAGATCATGCTACCTTGACTGTGGGATATGTTCTTCTGTTCTTTTCACTGGAGGCCCCTGGCAAACCTCCATGGGATGGGCCCTCACATTCATAACGGAATCGAAATCCTCTCTGTAACACATATCACATTGTTTATAGACGTAACGTTAACTGTATGATAAATTGTGTGACTTTGGGGAATTCCACTTCATTCTGTTCCTGGAAATATCTGCAGTTGTCTGAAAAAACTAATGCAACACATCACTATACAGTAACATGTGTTTTAATGTTTGAACTGATTAACATGAATTAATATCAATTAATATTAACTTTTAATTTGACATGTTCATTAAGTGTGATTTATTAAGTGATAGAAATTAACACCTGACCAATATGTAAGTATTTATATATATATTTTAAATCTGTTATGAATGCGTTATGTACATACCTGTTTTGGTTCCTCAATTATCTGCAGGTAAGGTCCATGAACTGAAATAAAGAGCACATGAAGCAAATTACAACATTATTACAATGTTACTTCAATATACAAAAAAAACATTGTAAAACAAATAACACATTGTTAATCTACCTGTCTCTGGAACATAGGGTTCAGGCTTAACCTCCAAAGGTGTTTGTAGATATTGAAGGTTCATCATAAACTGTAGAGGCTGATGACACCATATGCCAACAATAAGTATTGTCATACTAAACACTGACACTTTACAATAAAGTTACATTAGTAGATGCAATAGCTAACAACAAATAAAAATGAACAATACTTACACATTATCTTAAAAAATATTATTTTCTAAATATACTATTACATTTTAATATTTGCATAAATTAACACAAGTTAACACAAAATTTAATGAACATTAACTTAGACTATTACATGCTGTAAATTGCATGTTCATTGTTTGTAAACAATACCTAATACAATGATTGCCTTACATAGATTGTCTAACTAATGTTAGAGAATTAAAACTTATTGTTAAATGTCACCTAATAAAAATATGTGTGTCTGTCTCTGTGTGTTTATGGGGAAATCTTAAGCATACATTTCATTGTGGTTGAAAAAAATTGGCTATAGATCAGCACTCTAAAGCTTAAAGACTACATAAATCTAGCAGTAAACAGCAATACTGACATTATGTCACTCACCTCATTGTCAAACTTCATTGGATACTGTGACTCGTCCATCCTATAATAAAGGAGAATACTTTAATTGAGACTGTCTCACTCAAAGGCACACTCTTAAATGACCCAAGAGTTACTGAGCTCTAATATATTCACCATGCTGAATCAAAACACTGACAGGCTCAACTGTGCTACAAACCCCTACATATATAATTCCCCCAGTTTTTCCCCACAGTAGTACAGTGACCTAGCCACAGAAAGTGTAGATTCTAGCCTACCTGACTAACAACAATATGCAGAGAAAGTGTCTCTCGGTTTTACATGACGGACTTAACACAAAAGCTGTTTCATTTTCAGCGTCAGAACATCAGATTTTTTTAACCTCCCTCCTTCTGTCTTTTGCTCACACATTTTGCGATACTTCCAGGAAGTCAGTGAAGAAAAGAGGAAAGCCCCCAGAATACCGGCTCAGTGCTGCCACTCAGGTCAAATCCAGAGAAATGCAGATCATCATCAGACCATCATTTTCCCAGCATGACATGAAGTCTTAATTTCTGAATTTCCTCAACTTTCCAAAAGGCATTTTGCCTTTGAATTCCCTTTATTTTACCATGTGGGTACTTTTGAAATAAACTTCCTATTTTGAACCCTTTCTTTGTCATTGTTTCAAAATAGAATGTGTGACTATTCAAAAATTCACCAGGTGTAATTTACTAAAATGAATGTATCTCTGTTTGAATTAACGGAAATTGAATTAGTCAGATATCTTCATGGTTTTGTCACTATGTGCCTTGAGAACAACCCTACAATGGGAAATCACCATCACCATCTTTTGGCTCAAATCTTTAAACCCACAAACATTTCTGTTTCTGAAATTCTGCTGAAAATCTCTGAATGATGCATCTACACACACTAGTTTACTAATATATTAAACTGTATCAGACAGGAAATATGCATTATTTAATTATTTCCAGTATGGTTTTGATGGGTTGCCCATGGCTATACTGTGTGACAAGATTGAACAAGTGTCTTAAACTTCCACTGAGGGGAATAAGGAAGCAGCTCAAAGCTCAGGATGAGCTGTTTTAAAGATGGTCCTAAAGTACCCAACTTTCTCTCTCTCTCTTGGGACAGAAGACACAGTAAACTGTGAATTTTCTTCTGAGCTGTCTGGGCACTTTGGTGACACGCTGAGTAAAACTGTAAATCTTGACATCATTTGAAACTCCTCTGGATGACAACCACTTCCTGTCCTTCTTCTGTGAAATGGTAACAGCTTCTGGCAAACAACCCCCCAAAAAACATCAGATACGGACCAGAATATTAATTTATTAATATAAAGAGAAAGACACTGCTAAACTGGTTTTAAAAGAAGCCTGAGTCCGTTTCACATTATATATGTTAACTGAAGACTATGTCACTCAAGACCAGCAGCATAAAAACTCCTTTCGAAACCACCTTGACAATAAATCATTTGACTTTCATTGTAACTTATCATCTGACTGTGTTAAAAGGTAAAGAACCATGTAATTATTCAGGGATAACTACAATACACCTGTTATAATCTAATGGTATCTGTAAGGCAATCTGGCTGGTTGCACTCTGAATTGCAGACTGTTTGCAAAACACATCTAAACCCTTTAATGCAAGCTTCAGTGAAATGCACAATAATCTATCAGAGATAAAGGATGTATCACACGTTGAAACAAGACCAGCTTAACTTAAGCCTGCATGTTACCATGCAGCCAACTCCAAACCTTTTGGAGGCAATTTCCATTTATAAAAAGTAGGCATAGTCTCGGAACCCCTTGAAATGCGAGCAAAACAGTATTTTGGGCATCAAAACACAGCACTCGCTGAAAGAAATGCTGTCTAGGCAGCTCAGTAGATTTTGAGAGACAGTCACCAGAAGTAAACAAAAACGTACCTTAGCGCTCCAGCCATTCTGTGTGTTGCTGCAGGATCATTCGAACCGATTCTATGCTCTCAGTCTGAAATGGATGGAAATAATAAGTACTTACATAACGTTTAACTGGGATGTGATTCCCCTGTTGTGCATATTCAACTTGGCCCCAAAAAGTACATCTAACATTTGACGGGAATTTCCCCCAGACACGCACAGCACGTAACACACGGGAGAACTTTGCATATAGCATCAATAACTGACCGTTGGAACATTGCTCACGTTCGTTTTTGCATTTATACAAACAGAAGGACAATCACGCATCTCTGTAATGTAATGTTTTCTACATACCGAACATAGAATTTCATATGCACTACTAAGCATCTGTCAATGTCAAAATAGAACTGCACGCATCCACTATCTAAAGACTTACATGCCTTGTTAAACGAAGGTTTATTAATAATAATTTCGTTTTACGTAATAGCACGTAATAGCACAATAGTCACGTAAGTGACTACATTAAACATTTACCTTTGTGATCCGTGACGTTTGCTAAATCTCGTGTAGTTTTAATCGTCAGCGACTGCTAAAATGTTTAGCAAACGGCTAGAATATAAACAAAACGGCCCCATCCATCAATAATAAAATGTTTCTTTTCTCATTCAGTATTTAGTCTCTAAGTTGCTCCATGAGACTGTACGCGTCCATGAATTAAAACCTCGGGTGCTGGAAAGCCCCTGACTCATGGGGGAATTTCGCGATCACGTGGTCCGCTGAGAATGATTTCATTGGTGCGCAGGTGGAACAAGATTTGTATGAGCTTATTAATAATTAATTATTATTAAACTAGTAATAATGCACTATGTATGAATGCATCTATGCATAAAAATATATACAAGCCCATTCCCATTTCCAAGTATTGGATTTATTTTTTAATACAAAGTTATAAGCACATTTATTGCATTGCAAATCACACCACACATAATTTTACACCTGAGCATTACATTGTATTTATCAAGCTTTAAACTTAAAACTAACAGTCTTAAAATGTGATGTGGGTGTAAAAAATCATCATTTTTCCTGGTAAGGGGCTGTACTTCAGAGGATTGTACCGCCTAATTAACCATGGACCAGAACGATGCATAGCATCATCTGAAAGATAGATGGATATCTTCATGTCTCAGAAGGGCTGATGTCTAATAACAAAAAGTCCTGAATGATAGGCATGCTGTTCTCATCGCACTGGAATTGGCATTGAACAGTCAGGAGAAATGTGTTCTTCGTGGTGGTCAACATGGAACTGATCCCATTGGCTACTAACTGCATGAACCTCACCTCTGATGCAGGCGCTTGGGAGAAACAAAACAGAATAAAATACAAGACTTAAATTAATCTTAAATCAATAATTAAGTCAATATAAAATTAAAACAAATACAAAGAAATTTAGGGGATGATTCTTACCTATAATCTTATTCAGCTTGTCTGGGGGAGTGTTCAGAAGGATCTTCTGCACAAGAGCAGGAGGAACTTGCACACAGATTTGATTATCTCCATCTCTCACAGTTAAAACAACTGGCCTAAAAAGACGTATGATTCACAAAGTCATGTGATACACAGAAACAACAGTTGAGAAGAGACCTTAGGTGAGCACACCTAAAACAGTTAATCAAGGTCTTTAGGACTCCAAGAAACATCTAGACAAGCGTGTTGGAGTAGGTTGGGGCTAAACTCTGCCGGTCTGTGAACCTCAAGGACTACCTCAAGGATTGAGACCAGATCTCCAGAATATTTGGAAAAAATGTAACAATAAAGTAATAGAACTAGAAAAAGACATTTTAATTGTTTTTAGCGGAATATTAAAAATATTAAAATCCACTTTAGGCAGTTTTTTTTTATTCATGAGAAACATAAACTCACTCCAAACGTTTGACTGGTAATGTAGGTAACAGTCTAACATCAGTTGTACTTTACTAGTCCAATATTAATAATACAAGTATATACATTTTACAGAATTTACTGCTTTTAAACTACTCTGGACATTTGTGTGTATGTGTGTATATGAGAGAGAGACCTGTAGTAGCGACGCACTCCTGTGTGTGGCAGGCAGGGGTAACAAGGTCTGTAGATGCAGTTCTCATCGGCCTCCAGCTCTGCAGAGCACTGCCCACATCCAGTAAAAGTGATGTCACCAGAGACTACATCGAGGATCTTTTCCAAGGGTGTGTTGCAATCTATTACCATCGACGCCTCCTGTGATGGACTAGTCTGGAACTGGAATGCAGTGATTTTAACTCTCAGCTCTACATCACCTAATGAGCACATAAATAAGAACATAAGCATTGCTGTAATGAATTACTGTGTACTACTTGATTGTTAGCATCCCCAAAAAGTCCTCACCTGAGTATTTCTGTGACAGAAGTGTGTTGAGATCAATCTCAACTTTGCTACTGGCCCTTTCTGAACGTGCAGTGCTGTAGAACTCTTTGCATCGATTATCATCAGGAAAGAGTGGCTGGCAAGTGCCCCACGGAGTAGAATGCAGCTCCAGCAAACCTGAGGTCACATCCTGTCTAACTAGCAGCGTCCTGAACTCCCACACAGTATCTATAAGGTGCATCAGTAATACAGATCATGCAAGATAAAGATCATTTACACAAACACCGGTTTCAGTGCTTCAGTACCTTTGCTTCTTTCTATACGCTGCAGCCAGGAGAGAGCAGCTCCCCAGAGCACAACAGCCCCTTGGTGGCCATCTCCCTGCTCTACAGACAAAACAGCTCTTAGTACACCTCCTGCTCTGGACATCCCCTCTACTTCATCTCTCCAGGCTGAAACCAAGCAAAACACCAATCTGTCACAATAACGTTCTCTAGTTGCCTTTGAGCTGATAGTAATATTTTCTATAATACTTGACAATATAATTTGATATGCAAGACACGTTTAAATTAATCAATTTGTTTCCCTATTTTATGTGATATAGAGTCCCCAAAAAGCATTTGGACATTTACACATTACACCTTTAAATACATGAACATTATCAAAACAATATTTTTCCACTCTTCAAAGTCTAACAACCAGAACTTGTCTTCACAGTGTATATATTGCTTTATCATTTTAAACTGAATAAACCTATTTTAAGAAATGTTCTGCTTAAAAAGTATGCTTGTGCTATTTTTATACATTTTGAATTTGTGTCTAAATGCTTTTGGGACACTGCACAAACCATTTAATTTAAAACATATTGGAGTATAAAGCAGCACCACACCTGTGATTAAATTACTGTGTTTAACTCTAAGCAGAGCATGAACTAATGTGTCAGGTTTTAATGCTCCAAGGCGGATGAAAGGGATGGAATTTAAATCCTGGGCCTTGCGGGGAGGCAGAGACACCAACAGGGGGCGCTTCTCACACAGGTGTGTACACAGCCTTCTCAAAGTGTGCCAGTTTAGATTCTGTGGGGCTAAACAAAATCAACATTACAAAAACAGGGATACAATCTATAAGGTTAATTACACAGTAAAATGTGAGAAAATGTAAATAGTCTTATCAAATCCTCATACAATTTACTGTTGATATAACAAAAGTATGAATATTAATCCTCATTATGAATTATCTTAGCCAGATTTTAAATATGTAGCACATAATATTGACCATTAGATTTGGAGATCATCATCTTTTAAGCAGTTAGATGCTGTAGTTGCGTGACTCGAAAAAGCTGCCTCAGAGCTTTCCCAATATGGCTGCCAAGTGGACTGACCTGTCTTAAAGGGACTTTGGCTTAACCTTTCTGTTACCTTGAGGAATACGCTCCCTTGAGATCTGGCCCAGATTCAGCAGTTTACTAGTGAAGGATGACTGCAGCACAGTTTCAGTTTTCCATTTGTCTATATGCACTGTCACATCTGCCAAACAACACAAAACCTGAGTGAAGCATCCAGACCGTTTTTCTTTATGTAGTATGTGTATATATTGTATATTATGTAGCACACCAGCCAATAACTTAAAAAATAGCAGTTATAGACATTATGGGTAGGGCTCAGTGGGTTTACCTGTAATGAGCAGAATATCCCCTGGATGTACAGTCAATGCCCAGAAAGCTGCTGTTCGCCATAGCACTACCTTCATCTCCACATCCGACTGGTCTGTGACAATCATCGTTGCTAAAGGTACACTGGTTCCAGCTGAAGCTCCAGTTTTCACTTTGACCTCTTTTAAGTGGCAAGGGTGCACCACAGCAACCAAGACAGAGTATCGTACACCATGGGTCTTGCATCTAACCAGCAGGGTTGTAGGGCCACAGAGAGGGGCTGCATTAGTTCTTGTGGTCTGTTCTACAACTTTAGTTTTAGCTACTGTCTGAGATAACTTGATCCTTTTAGAAACGGGGGGACTAGGAGAAGCCTGTGCAAGGGCAGGTGATGATTGAATGTTAAGTCCAATTTCCTGATAGTTCACAGGTTTTTCAGTCTGACCTACATTAGCATCCTGAGAACAGAGGATGCCGTGGGGTGTGATTTCCATAATTACCCCTCTTTCTTGGTGCCTTTGGCTTAGACTTTCATACTGACACCCCACAGAGCTTTGCAAGGTGCCCCCTAAGCCGCCCTCTTCAGGGCTGGTCATAGGACTGTACAATTCTGGGGAACTTAAGGAGCCCGAGGGTATCTGTTTGGGAGGTGTGTGCGGAGAACCATAGTCTGCATGGAAGCCAGATGCAGGAGACCAGGCCACTCTTCCCTGAAGAAGCAAGGCTTGAGATTTTGTCCATGTACTCAAATACTCAGTCTCCACGGACACAGAACATCCAGACCCTCCATCTCTGCCCTGTCCAGGATTTAAACTAGTCTCTGGGCAAGAAAAGCAGCTATCTAGGTATTCTGCCACCGATACAGGACATAACTCATCTTCTTCAATGACTTTTCCTTTTGACTGAGAACACTGACGATCTGAACGCTGCTTGCCATGGGTTTTATATCCATCCTCACTGGTTTCTGCAACAGGTTCTTCTTCAGACCCAACAGCAGAGTGCAGTCTATCACTTCCCTCAGTGCCCTGGTTAACCACCTCACCACACTCATCATGGGTTTGAACCTCTTTAACATTATCCATTGAAATCAATCTGCCACGACTCCAGGTGAAGTCCACTGTGTTCCAGCGAGGAAGCCCCGTCTCCTGGACCTCTAAAGCAAGGGCTTGGGGACATGGAGCACCCAAAAACACATGAATCTTTGGTTTATTTGCCATATTGCTGTCCTTGATTTCAATTGCTATTGGCTCAGCCATGAAATTTTGGTTGCCAGGCCTTCCCGCATATTTACATATTTATAAGGTGGATTAAAGCAGTCATCTGCTGGAAAATGGAAATGCATATTGTAGGTTAAAACCTATACAGGGTTACAAATTGCATAATTTAAGTGTTATAATCAATATAGATAAACAAAAACAGCTGAGTTTCGGTAAATGGTTTGGATTTAAAATCCAGTACAGAATTCTGAGGTCAACAGGGAAGAATACATGAAACACAATATAAAACTCAGCTGGAAGGAATTACTGAGGACATTGTAATGTGTCTGTGCAAAGGCATTCCTAGAAACTGTTCACATTTAGGCATTTGGCAGACGCTTTTATCCAAAGCGACTTACATTGCATTATACTACACATTGATCACTATACATTGAGTATGTGCAATCCCTGGGATCGAACCCATGACCTTGGCATTGTTAACGCCATGCGCTAACCACTGAGCTACAGGAAAGCTCAGTTGTTTTTACTTAGCAAAAAACATCAGTTAAATGGGAAACTCTCGTGACCTTTACAAACCAGATAATAGGTGTTGGCGGAATGTCAGCCAATGAGAGAGCAGTACAGTGTTTTGTACAGTGTTGTTACAGCTTGGTTAATTGCAAGAGGGAAGAACAGAAACGGTGGTCTCAAATGGAGGTACAGTATGGAGGGGTTCTGTTTAAGAACAGACGTTTCTGAACGGTGTAGTATCTTTAAGTATCTTAAAACATAACCCTATTTCTCAAAGCATCACCCGAAAGGAACTCTACAGTACCATCTTCTTAGGCAAAGGAGCATGTGATAGATTTCCTACAAAGATTAGTCCAATTCTTGAATCCCTGGAAAATGGCCAAAGAGAGACTATCTGAAATAACACAGGGCAGGATGTGTAACAGGCTGGGACAAATTACAGCAAACAAACAAATATTATATAACTTCACATGTCACTGCAAGCCCACGTAAAATATTTGAATTGAACAATTCTGGTCTTGTCACTTTATACTATAACAACTTTTGCATCCTTACACAAATAGTACAACAGTTTCTCATTTGTTTGCCTGCCAGACCGCAGGGTTAGTGCAATTCTTTCATTATGCACAACTACGACTACTGGCTTTCTATTAAACTAGCAAATAAATATAGCAAATGAAAGATCAGCTAGTCCATCATGGGCTTCTGTTGACCTCACATGACACAAAAGCAGTTTTAACGAGTGAATTTATCTCTCACCTACTGTATGAACAATCTACCTTTTCTTAGCGTTCTCTGATAACACTGATGCAATTAGAGCTATTGAACTTAGAAATAGTGGACGCCAATGGCACCTGACCAAACTCCTGTCACAAGGCACGGTACTTAGGTGCAAAAATCCATGGCAATACCAAGGTACTTTCTATATTCTTTTGTTAGTGACAAATCAAACACGAGTTTTTTTGCGCAACGGCTGCTGTAGTAGTTTTACACATTTTTTAACTATTTTCCTGACAACCTGAGTTGCGAAAACGTATTCACTGTACGACAGCACTGTTTATACAATACTTCATGAACGCCCTCCCAGCTTGAGGTGGAGACCCAGGCACGCCTGTCTGCCTGCTGAAACTCACAAACATCTTTCATGCTGTCACTTTGAGCAGAAAAGGAGGAGCCGTGGTGTCCATTTGTGCACCCCGCCCTACCCTTAAACACTAACCGTATTTTCTTTTCTTTATAGATGAAATTAGTGCGCTTGATTTAAACCATGTATAGGTATCTAGGAGAGCTCTTCTCTCGCGCAGTCGCTGGCAGCGCTCTGGCCTCGGGATGCGTCGACTCCGCTCTGCCCGCTTCCGCAACTCTCATGCGGGTTCGACGCTACAGCGAAGCCGTCGGAGAGAAGGAAGATGACCCTAACTTCTTCAGGATGGTGGAGGGTTTCTTCGACCGCGGAGCTTCGATCGTGGAGGACAAGCTTGTGCACGACCTCAAGACGAGAGAAACGCCCGAGCAGAAGAGACACAGAGTCCGGGGAATCCTCAAGATCATTAAGCCGTGCAACCACGTACTATCCGTGTCGTTTCCCATTAAGAGAGA
>JAZGTI010015538.1:0-13345 GCA_036877585.1 Botia kubotai
TACAAAGGAGTGCAGTCGTTTGACTTTTACTGCCCCTGCTGATGTTCAGAGCCTGTCAGCGCTTTATAAACACCAGACGGGCCGATCGGAAGAGTTTTCTGTCTGAGCCGTCTGAATTCTAACAGTTTGGCCATTTCTATTCACACGTTTATTCTGAATGAAAATGAAGCAATAAATGACAAAGCAACAAGAAAAATAGGCGAGAGAGAGAAAGAGAGAGAGTTATTGAACTCGGCAGACTGAGAGTACATTTAAATGAAACACACCCTCACTCTCTGAGAGTGAAGGGCTGGCTGACGGACTGTAGACAGATATATGAGTGGAAACAGCAAGGAAAAGGTTGTGTGAATGGATGTATATGGTGTGTGAGGAGGAGAGAGCGTTGAGTAAATGACTTCTGCTCCAGACAGACTGTCTCACTCTGACTGACAGCAGCGTTCAACATTTACTTTCTCTCTTACACACGAACACGGCATCATTTCAGCAACACTTCCCTGCTCAATATCTACTCATTAATCAATCAATACAAGTAAATATACAGCAAAACACAGAGGCCAGGCCAATCAGACAGCCCACAAACACACACAGTTCTCTGTCAGATACACATGAAAACACCTGAAGAGACTCTCAAGCAGAACAGAATGACAACATTCAAATGATAAAACTAAAAATAAGTGCCAGACACACAACAGACTGATAAAAATGAACAGACACAATATTAACATGTTTAACTATGCCTTGAAAGGCATAGCTCAGTCAACAAACAGTCAACAAACAGCTCACAAACAGTCAAACAGTATCCTACACCAAAGGATTAATAAAAGAGTTTAACCATGTAACGTTTTGTGCTTTATTTCAAGTCTTTTAAACCCTCATGAGGTATCAGGATATCAGGAACAGACAAACATTATTGTGATAACGAACATTATCAAACATTTCTCTTCTTCTACTGGTTCTAATGGTTCCAGTTCTACTGGTCGGCAACATCAGGAGTGTGAGTAATCGACAGAATCTCATTTTGGCTGAATGTTTTTTAAGGAAAATGTTCACATTCAAACACATTCTTTAGATTGATGTAACAAAGCGGCAAACGAACACAAAAAGCAGTGCTGGAAATCCTGCCGGGGACATTTTGTTGACTCGTTCTGTGGAGTGCAGAAGTGTGAGTGATACGATCACATTATTATCTCAACTGCCTCAGGACCATTGGAGACAAAACACACACACACACACCCTTGTGTAGATGCTCAGACTCCCATGCTGATACACACACAGAACAAGAGGAGCTTCCTGTATCCCAGGGCCTTAAATAAACAAGAAATGAAATATACATTTACTGGGAAAAACTTGCCGCCACTGTACCAGGGCGATGTGGGCGATGTGGGCAGCTGCCAGCAACAGGTATTGACTGGCTTTAGTTTTGTCAGTGTGCTTGATTAAAGAACCACAACAGCTACTTTACTCCATGAGAACTTTCAGGCAGGTTGAAAGTTTCTGTCAGCAGATTCTGGTGTCTTTTTACTGTTGCTCCATTGAGAGTGATTTACAGGAATATAAACAGTTCAGCAGCTGAACAAGCCTCTCAACAAGTCATAAAACCGCCGAGAAAATCACCAATACACATCTGCTGACACCTATACTTCATGAAGTGCATAAACCTCCAAACACATGATCTGTCTGTCTCCCTTCAGGACCATCGAAACGAGGACCACACAACCGTCGAACAGTTTACACCCCAAAGCCACGAAAACACACTATTTATTATTTTATTTAATTATGTTTACATTTGTGTGAGCTGTATGCGAGTGAATGTTAGATGTGTCGCTTCGTTTAAAATGTATTCATTGTTTCAAAAACGTTTCATTGTTTATCTGAATTTGTTTGTGAGCTTATAGTAATAGTGACACCACTAATTAAAAAAATTAAACTGACCTGCAACTTTTAAAAGAGAGACGTGCTCAAATACTTTCACAGTCTGCCAGTGTGTTGGAAACAGACAACTGCTCTCTCAACCGCACGCTGGAAAACACTGTCATTTTTATTTCTGTTAAAATGTGTCGACAGTTTCGAGTCTCCAGCCGTAAAGAAAATGTCTCTCTCTCTCTGTTTCTAAAGTACCTCTTCTCTTTCTATCTGTTGCTCTCTCCTCACACTTTCTTGCCTGTTCTGCATGTATTCATCTGCTTCGTCCCCTCTTCCTCTAACTCATTTCTCTCCCTGTCTCTTTCTGGGCACGCTCCCGAAGCGTTTCTTTGAAATGCATGTAATTAACGCGGGGCTCGTCGAGCAGGTTAAATTAAATTGCAGATATGCGGAGGATGGAGGTCAATAGCTCCATAAAGACCAGCAGAGCTGATAATTGGTCTGGCTTCTCTTTTCCGTGCACGATCAAAATGCCAGTGGACAGAGAGTCGTCTGCCTCGGAGAATGCCTGGGAAGAGTTTCTTTTTTGTTAAAAAGAGAAAGAGAATGAAAGCATTTATTTCCTACAGAAATGAAAGCAGACCAATCACATCGAATTTCTGCACACCTTTCTGTCTAAATACCAACATGTGATGGTAAGAACTGGGTTGGAGGAGAAAAGATGTTTAAGAGAAAACAGGGTCAAGCTGAGAAGGTTGTCTTGGGTGGTTCGACAATATAAAGCTTCTGGGCACAAAATGCCCAAAAATACAGCTTATAAAATCCCATAGATTTATTTAAAGGGGGACTTCAGTTTGGGCTCCTGTGACTTGGCCTGTAAACCGTCCACTTCTCAAAGACCCTAGCAACTACATGGCAACCCCCTACACTATTGTTGTGGCAGAGTTTTGCAATGGGAAGCAATTCACATTTCCTTTAAAATCTAGACTTTGGTTCAAGTCTCAAGTTCCAAATAAAAGTTAAAACAGATGAAGTGAGTTACATCTGTAAACTACATTACATGTGCCGAATTATCTAAAACACACAACATGGCTATTTAAGATACAATTTACTACAGCTGAATTTCCAGCAAAAGTTGTGATATATACCAGTACTAAGTCATATCATGCAATGCATGTGAAAGAGAGAGAGAGAGAGAGAGAGAGAGAGAGAGAGAGGGCTGAGAGCAGTCTGAGGGAGAGTGTCTCCTCTAAAAGTCACAGAAATGTCAGGTCACCAGCTCTTGTTGCTGAGGAATCAAACAAAGTTGTAGTGCTGTTAACAGACATTGTCAACTTAAAACCAGTTCAGTGTTTAAAATCATCTCAGAAGCTCTGCATTCTGTTCATTTCTGTCGCACAAACATTAATGAGATACAAACATTAATAAAGATATGCTAACTGAGTGTATTATATTAGTTCTTGCAGAAACTTAAAGGGTATCTCTCAAAATTCCAGTTTTTGAAATGGAAATGGAGGTTCATCAATGGGTTCTATGATCTATGAAACCCCGAACAGTGTTTCGAATGTCTTTTAACTCTACTGGAGTTAGATGATTATAGCAGCAGTCTTGAAACTGCGCTGAAATGATGATCCAGTAAAGGGGATTTAGGTCTATGCTATTATGTAAATAGTGTTATGCAGTGGTAAATAGCGGCAGTAAACTGGGTCCTGTTGACCTTGTATAGCACCAGACAAGGTCCATGTGTATAGAAATGACTCACGCATTCCTGTAGTCAATCCACACTTTTGTGATGTCGTGCCTGTTGCAGTACTGATGAGCAATGCATTATGAATGCTGAGAGAAAGCCAGGCCATGTGGTCAACTATTTCTGGGGCTGTGGGTATCTGAACCCCTTGGAGACTTCATTTAAAAAAGCCCCTTTGGTAAAATATATTGGTCTGTGTGTGCCTGCAGGTTTCCATCTATCCATGGAGCTCTCCAGGGTTCTGACAGAGTTCTCTCCACATTACAGTCTCTTGATCAGCTGTGCAGTGCTCCATGGTTTTCTCACGCTGGCTAGACATTCTTGGCAAGGTAAGAGAAGTTAATTATTTTCCTATATTTGACATTTTCACTACTTTGCTTTTGCTGGACTGGGAGCAACCATCATTAGATAACAGCAGGAGGAACATGTACAGTAGGCACAGAACTGCTGGGCAGAACACACCAGAGAAAAGCCTACAGTAGAAAGAGTTTTACTTCGGAATTGTGCAATTGCTCCTAGGAGTAAGACACAGGGAATGTGGCCACTTCTAAGATGACCCCTTATGTCTGGGATCACTTCAGGACACACTTATTAAAGCTGGGGGATTGCATGCCAATTATTGGGCAGGAGTGTGTGTTGGCAAGCCATGTGCCTGAGCTGTGGCTTCTTGTTGGCATAGTCTAGACCTTTGGAGAGATGCATGGTTAGCAGACACTGCTATAAAGAGGCCTGAGTGTTGAATTAACCTCCTGTTTTGAGGCCATATTCAATGGATGTAGGCTGTATTCATTTGGGGGGGTGTTGCAGTGTTTTTGAAGGATCCTGGGAATTCATGCTCACTTTGTTCTGTTTTTGCCACCTGTGTTTGGACGTTAAAGTTTTAAAAAGTGAAGTTTTCTGTTCTCAGAGAACTGTACGCTATATCATTAAGATTTGTCCTGGAATTAGGAGGCCTAGCCAAGCCTGCTAATTAGAAGGGGAGTCCACATACGTTTGGCAATCAAGTGTATTATTGTTGTATTCCTTTGCCAGTTTTTACCCCAACAGCTGAATATTTGGGTCACCCGTGTGTATTTGTGTTTCCATGTGTGTGATGCTGGAGAGTCTCTCTGCACTGTTTCTACTCATTACTGCCATCTGTGCTGCACAGAGCTCTTTGTGTTTCTCTTCAGTTGATGGTCTTCCTTACTGGACTGCCGGAGAGGGATTGGTGTGGGGATTTAGAGACTGTCTGCTTCCAGGATGGACATGGGAATAGAAATTCAGCTCAGAATTCTTTCTTTGAGTGAGAACAAAACTGCAGCGATTGTTCCGTAGGTCTATGTTTCACTGATATATCTAAATGCATTTAAATACAAAAAGAGGTTCTGAAGTGATAGAGTGTTCTAGAACTGCGTCTTCTTTCTGCACACAGTCCCTCAGATTCATTAAGGAGACCTGAAGCAGACTGTGAACGTTTGGAATATTTACAGACGATCACAGAACAGGATGTGATTACTGCTCCTCAGACCCTTCTCAAGAACGAGGAACTGAAGTGAAGAATTAAAGGAGAGAGGGTGAGGAGAGCGGTCCTGAAGCAAGTGATGGAATACTAGAAAAAGCTTTTAAGGTGTAAACAGAACAGAGAAGAGCAGCTGAAAAGACAAGGAACATGAAAACAGTTCGTCATCCACAAGTTTTCAACAGACCATATTATAAAAACATTATTAACCAACATAAAATATGCGCACTTCATTTTAATTCAAGAAACCACCATCCACTTCAGTCTGTGTTTAGCTGAACTAATACCTCCTCAGAGGTTCCCAAACAGCCAGCTTGGCTGATTTCAGCAGGTAATTTAATAAACAGATTTTCCTCCTTTCATGAAATTTATACTGAGGGCCACTTATAAAACAATAATGAGAAAATGATTCACCCAGACTTTTAAAGCAGCTCCATGGAAACTTCAAACGCCAGAACAACCTGACACAATGAATGAACAAACGGTCACAGACTTCTGTATAATACTGCACAATATGAAGTGGTTTCCATTTGTTGCAATTGCCGTGATGTTCCGTCTCTAGGTAATTCCTCAACACTACATAATGGGTTTCTAGTTTTATTAGTACATTATAAAACATAAAAAGTCATTTACTACACTCATAACATGGCCTGATAAAATGGAGTCAGGTCTAGTTCATTCACTCTGAGTAAAAGTAACTGTATATCATTACCGAAACCTTACAGACCTCCACTGCCCATATTGGTCCTCCTGCTAATTATCTTTCTAATATAACAGTTTCTGTGCTGTCTGTGGTGAGAAGCATTGATCCAAATTCTTGTCCACCAAGATTACTCCTCCTTCTAGAACTTGTAGATATAATGCTGAACGTGATCTTTTCTGCGTAGACATGAAAGGACAAAAGCACAAATGATTCATGATGAAGAAAGTTAGGAGAACCCATGAGATAAAACAGAACATAAATAAAAGACTAAACAAGAACATGCAAGAAGATGAACAAAGAGAAGATAATATGATAATATGATGAGGCGAGATGAGTGAAGAGAAGACAGGAGACAAAGAGAGAAGAGATCATGTAGTCTCTAAGGAAGGACAGAAGACAGAATGAGGCAGGAGATCAGAGTGAAGGGGACACGACTACAAAAGGAGGGATGGATGAGAGGAGTTCACTGAGGTTGGTGGCTTCTCTCTGATCCTTCGTTCTGGGCTTCTGAGGGTGTGAGCTTCTAATGAGCTCGTCTCCTTTTCTCATAATCTGCTGTACGCTTTATAACACATCAAACACACACACACACACCCCTGGCAGCAGCTCTATGTGTCGAGAAAACATTGTTCTTTAATCTTCCTGTTTACTGCTGGTCTTCCGTCCCAGAGGTTAACCCATCATTTTACACACACTGTCAGTCTATGACAGCCCATGAGATCAGAATTAAACCAGGATAGACAGATGTTCAGAGAAAGAGAGACATAGATAAGGTTTATAAAAGAGGCAAAGTAATCATATGATAAATTATTGTATTATTGTATTTTTTATGACTGCTAAACTGTACTGTATTTTTGGCTGTTCTATAGAGCTGGTTACCTGTGTAATTTGGCTAGTCTGTTAAAATGACTGAGGTCTAAAATAATTTCAGTTTAAGTCAATATCAATGCCAAGCCTGTACATGTGTAAAACACAACAAAGATTAAAATATTTAACCACACTTCTCTTCTCTCCAAACATACAGTCTTAAGAGACCGAATAAATCTCTTGTTAAACAGCAATATACTGGTATGAAACATTTGCAAACACAGTTACAGAAACCAGCATATCAACGGACCCATACAATTTTCAAATAAAGTGCAAAAAAAAAAATAGTAGCCCAACAGCAATATGTTTTTAGTGTGTGTGTGTGTGTGTGTGTTCACTCACACTGTACACTCTGTCTCCATGAGTCAAGCCCTGGGTGACCAATGTCTTTCGAAATAAACCATAAACACAAGCAATAAATAAAAAAAGTCTCTCACTTGAAATTTGCCATCAATCACAATATAAGTGTGTGTGTGTGTGTGTGTGTGTGTGTGTACAGAAAGAAACAGAGCTATGAGAGACTGTCGAGTGTGTTTGGGGGTGTGATTATCTCTCCACACAACTGAGGGGACAAAAAAAAGAGAAAAATAGAAAAAAAATGCAAAAAGAACTATAGTCGAGATTAAAAATAAAGGGGGAAAAAGGGGTTTTGACTGTGTAAACTCAAGAAAGAGTCTTAATTTGTGCCTGCTGGTGAATCAGGAAACTCATTATAATTGTCATATTAACAAAGAAATAAACAGGCATTTCTCTAAAGACAGAAAACCATGACTGACACAAACACAGTAAGAGAGACAATAAATAACAGTTAAAAACATATTCATCATCTTTCAGAGCTGCGAGCGGAGGAGGAACCGAATACTACATTTTTTAAATGTAAAAAAATGTTATTTTTAAAACCTGCAGAGCAAATAAATAAATGAAGATAAAACAATATTAAAGACAAACACGGTATCAGAATCACGCTGCACCCAGACCTGCTTGAAATGATGCTCTGCGGTTCCGTTCATGTGAACTTCAGTAACGCTCACAATCAGTACGACAGCAATCAGTTCAAACTGAAGGAAGTGTGGCGCTTTTGATGCCGCTCGTCTCTGAATAAACTAAATGTGAAAACAGCTATCAAACTAAATGTAAAAACAGCTTTAAAGGGTATTTTAAAAGCTATTAGTCATTCAAAGAATACAGTGACATTCTTTCCCAGAAAGAGAAATAAATGACACAGAAAGAGAAATGAAAAATAACCGGCAGTTCACGTCATCAGAGCAGTTGTTTGACTGAAGCCCTGGAGATTTTCTGATATATGTGTGAGGTGTCTGTATGTAGAGACCTGCAGAATCTGAGGCCTGCTGGACAACTGAAACAGACAGACTACATGACGACAGTAAACTCTTCTCTCTCTCTCTTTCTCTCCCTTCCTCTGTTGGCTTCATCATACTCCTTTGAGAACTCTTGGGTGACTGAGCTGTGTACTTTTGCTCACAGACACAGGATTTCAGCCAGCTTGGATATCTGTCGGATTGTATCCCAAACCACTGGTTCTATATGGTATGCTAGGGAAGGGTTATGCTATTCTCCTGCTGGTGAAAACAGTGTTAGAGAGAGGCACTTTCAGACAATAGCTCATTCTTTTTAAAACTACAATTAATTTCCTTCTCGCAATAAAACTCGCATCTTCATGGATGACGCTGCAGAGCGACATCTTATGATTTCATATTTCAGAGATTTCCAGAAAGCCACAGAAGCCCCTCTTGCCTGCAATTCATTTCATGTAACTTTGTTGCAGTAATTTGGGCTCCTGAGTTAATGTCTATTAACATTCTCTTCTACTGTTTGCAATTAAGTTCGCAATTAGGAATGTTTACATGATGGAATTCCGGAGTGATGGCAATTTATTTCAGATCCAACTAATTAAGGAGGAGCTGGGAATAACATGATTTTGCTGTATTGATAATTTGATGGCTTTTGGCTCTGGGTCTGACTGTGTTATGACTTAATTTGGTTTTTAATCTTTTGATATCGGCTTTAGCTTTAACTGAGAGCCTAAATGCAGACAAGCGGCTCATTCATTATTCTGTCATCTATGGAAAGTTCTGGATTTGATGTTTTTTCTACCCCTCATTTTCATGAGATCTGCATAATTTCTCTCATCAGCAGCAACGTGTCGTTAAAGTGTAATTAAAATGGCTCAAATGAAAGTTCATGAAGTGTTTTGAGGTGGAAATCAGATGACCTGTTGCGCACTTGAACAATTATCAGTTTATTCCATTCATGTGTGTTTGTGATATTGATGTTTGCAACTTTAAAATTAAAATTCAAACTTTATGCAAATTTTGCAAGAGAATTCTTAAATTCAGAATTGTACTCAAACCTGTTTGAGTCTTAATGTCGGATCAAACGTATAATATTTCCATGTAATGTCATATAACCCTGCTTAAGATCACCTAACATCAAACCTCTCTCTCTCTATCTCTCTCTCTCTCCCCCATTAACATTTCAGTATCAAACCTCTTTCCTCCTACACTCATCCAAACCTCTCATCCTCTCTTCCCTAATCCAACTCTCCCACTCCTCCTCCAATCACACGTATTCATTTCATCCTGCATACTCGCACATCTCTCCATCAATCCATCCTTTCATCCTCCCTCCCTCCCTCCTCGTCTGGCCGAAGCGTGTGAATATTTACTTTCAGTTGGAATTATTCCCTCATGTTTTTATTGGCAGTTAAAAAAGCGCCTGTGCGATCTTTTTCAATATATGTTTAATTCTCTCACCTCTGACTGCACAATTTAATGAAATCTGCAGTCTGAAAAAGAAATCTTACTATCGCAAGAACACACAACGGCAAAATGCACTGACACTTCTGACACGATTACATAATGTACGCTGTTCTTTACTGTTTTCAGTTATTGTTTTCAATTATTCTTTATTTTCAGATATGTTTCTTTCAATCCCAGTCTCTCTCTTGACCAATTATAAACCTGTAATGGTCTGTATATATTTGGGTACAGAATGTACTGCATGTCGTTTATTGTTTCGCTTAAGATGATCTATGATCTATGGAAGTCTGCGTGTCAAACTAACAAGAAGCTACGCTTCTCACCACAGCCAGAGAGCTATAGTTTAAACCACACAACTTTGCGATGCTCTTTGTGAATGTTCTTTGGAACTATGGCGCCAGGAATCAGAACTGTTGAACTGTGCTGCTAATGACGGGACGTGGGACCATACTTGGCTAAAGATGCTTTTGGGAAACACCCCTCTGGTTCAGATGTGCGAACAAACACAGAATAATTGGATCATTCTGCAGAGACTTTATCTGATGTTACACTCGTAAGAGAAATTGAAATGACTTTACTTGTACTTCCCTCTTTCAAAACACTGCTAGCTCAGCATCATATGCTAAACAAAATGTCCTGACAGCCAAAATTGCTCTTTTTCATTTTAAAAACAGAACAAAATCATGGCGACAGCCTGTCAAGTGGTAATTTATACTCCCGTCCTTTTCCTTGTGTAATGTGACACAGTTATGCAGGTAGCATAATATGTGCCTCTTTTATACCTGTGTGACAGGTATTACCACAGGTGATAAAGCTTGCATCAGAGAGAACTCTGTGGTTTGTTCCTAACAAACTAAATACAAACTCAATAAGAGTAAAATTAGGGATACGCTAAAGGTTTTTAAGGCTCATCAGTTTGCCAGTTTAACACCAACGTCAAGCAAATGTGATGCATTTTGAGAAAATATTGCAAATAATGATGTAATCGACTTTACTAACCACTCGTGATCATGTGTTGACTTTCCTAATTCCCAGGCTGGTAAAATACTATTTAAACATCATGTGATTAATTCTTTATGAGGTACAATAAAGCAGGTATATGGCTTTAAATGTAACTCCAAATATAAAGAACATATTTGAAAGAAAAATACTGAGCGGCCGAAGGCACGGTTTAACAATGCAAAGACATGTTATTAAGAGTTCGTCATTCTAAAGAAAGATTCACTACAGAAGGTCTGGATATACTCTGTGTGGATTAAAACGTTTGTCTTTTACGGTCTTTGATATTAATTTACAGATACATAGTACATGACCTGTTATCATACATACCATTTCTGGTGTTGGTTTCTTGATTTCGTTTCTGAACGTTGATTGCACGTTTACCAAATCATTTTTATTCCTTTCTTTATCAATAATGATGTAGTGAATATTTTATCAAGTGTGCGTCATGGTCTGCTGCTGTTACTGTACAAAAACATCTTGTGCAGAGGGATAAAATATGTTACATGCTGGATTCACAGAACAGAGACTCAGGGTCATGCCCAACAACACAGCTGAAAGCTCTGTGTTTCTGTCGCTTTAATTCATCCCTCATGCCTCATTTTTTATTCATGAGTATCTTGTCTACAGTCTGTCCTGGTGTTCCTCGTCTCATCGTTACCTTCTTGTGCAAGACTGTAGCAATGATTCTAGAATAAAGAACCAAAAACTCAACATCAATCTGAATTTGCAACCCATTGAACTTTTATATTGGCACATATTTCATAGCAAAATGTCACTTCGGTTTCCATTTACACATACAATCACATGATATTAAAAGTTAAAATCTCAGATCTGAGGGGAAAGGAAAAATATGGACTTACTTTAATAAAGTTTTTGACTGAACTTTTTATGGTTATTGCATAATACATACATGTTTTACATATCACATTTAAATTAAGTTTGCTAAATATTTCATGTACTCAGTTTAAACAGAAGAGTATTCTAGTTTTTTCAGCGTTGATACACACTACCGTAAGGTCTACTGTATGCATACTGTAACTGTACTTACTGTGCTTTATTCTACAGTACTTTATACACTGTGATTTGCACCTCAGTCCACATGAAACCAGTCAAACTCAATCCAACCGACTTCAGTGCTGTGACATCAGTAGACGTGTCAAAGCTCGCATTAGACTGCCATCAGAGGGGCGTGGTTAACAGCTCTGGCCCCGCCCCAATCCATGACTGATGTCATTAGAGAAATCTTCCATTTAAGATTACAAGAGCAAATTTATTTTTTAAAATGTGGGAAAGCTGTTATAATCTGACAAATACAATTTGTATTTTGTAACACCAAATTTGTAATTTGTATTGTCATTTAAAGTAATGCAGCTAATGCACTTACCTAATTTAACATCACATCTGTTTCATTCTTTCACTGTGGATGATTGTTCAGACCGATTAGAATAAAAGAATCAGCAATGCATTTATAATGCTATTATAATCCAGATGTGACTCAACAGAAGTCATTTGCTTTAGTTATAGTTTGTCTAACTGTAACACATCATAATGGCACTGATGTCACATGACTGATGATGGCACGCCAGGGACTTAATTAAAACTGATGCACTGCTTTCCGAGAAAATTCAAAAGAAACAAAATGATACATAATAACATTATGCACCACAAACACTACACAACTGTACACCCCGAAGGGTTTCATTTTACAGTAATGGGCTGCCTGTGCATTTCAGCCATTTCAAGTCATTTATTTGTAAAGTATGCATACTTCAAATGCAGATTTATGTACTGATCCGTGCATATAGTGAAATGTGACTCTGACAAGAGAAAGCAGGTGAACAGATGCGCAAAAGCGTGTTAAGACGCTCAAAAGACTAATATATATATATATATATTTAAATAAGTATTTAACTAGCTCATCCACTGAGGTAGTTCACCAAAAAGGAAAGATCTGTCATCATTTGTCAGTCATCATCAAATAAAAAGTTCTGCTTGCTAGTGTACGCAATGACGCACACGAGCAAGCAGACGCGTGAACAATGTCCATCCATGAACAATATTCAGTTACATCAGTATCATAAATAATTGCTGTACAGTTCCAGAGTCCTGAAGAAGATGTGTACTGAAATGTGATGTATTACACTGTAAAAGAAATGACATCATGTACAGACAGCCACAATCCTCAGCAACATCACATCTTGTTGTTTTTTGTGACATCTTCAAGATGTCACAAAGACATCATCACAAGACATCAACACATAAAACAAACAAGACGCGTCATCATTGCAAAATGTACAAAAATCACGGTTAGCGATGAGAAAGCTATGAATCATGATTTAATATCTATTGACAGCTCTGAATGGAACAGATGAAGAATGGAGCTTAGAGACACAAAAGCAAGTGAATGATTCCCTAAAATATTCATTCATTTTGTCTCATTTAATCCTAAATGGGCTAAAACACACACACTTACTCTCGCTCACTCTGAATTAGCTTAGCTATTTAATTTTGCCCCCCGTTGATGCCAATTAGACCACTGAGACGTTCCAGAAAGCAAACCAGATACGTACACCTCGTATCCACACACACACACATACACACACTCTCTCTCTCTAAGTGTCGTCCAGAGACAACCGGCAGCAGGAGTTACTGTACTTTCTGAGTAACTGTTCCTCATCTAATTGCAGCTGAGCACAATCATTTTCACATTTTGCTCTTAAAAGGCTCTCCGGCACACATAATTCACATCCATAATTGAGCCGATGGCTGCGAAGAGGAATGTGCAGGGAAGACAGTGATGACGAAAAGAAGAAGGTACAAGAAGACAAGGTACACAGAAAGAAACGCATGGATGGAAGATGAAATAATGAGGATTCTGGGAG
>JAZGTI010015539.1:0-13343 GCA_036877585.1 Botia kubotai
GGAGACAAGTTCGAGCTCCAGGAAAACTAATGTTGCCGGTGTTGGTGAATTCTGGGGGGACCTGTGTAGGAGTAGATACAAGCACCTCACACATATTTGAATAAGAGACACAATTCACACAGCACCGACATTCACATACATACATGGTTATGCGGTATGTTCCCCTTTAAGAAAGAGAGTAGTTGGTGAACGCGCTGTCTGATGTGTTGTTAAGACAAGCATTCAATAAAACAAGACCGCTGAGTTCAGTTGCATCCTGCCTCCGTGTATCTTTGCTAGCATGAAAGCTACAGGGGAACAAAACAGGAGAGATCGCTGGAGCATGGAATAACAGGTAAGTAGTCCTTTACGATTAACTGATATTGAATGTCTTTGAATGTCTTTGAGATCTCGCCGATTGTAACCACAATCGCGGAACATCAATAACATACATATAACAGATAAACATGCACATATAAATGTACTTACATCAAGGCATTAAACGCATTATACACAGCATAAAAAGCGCGCAGAGATGAGCATTCACTAAACTGTCTACCTGTGTGCAACAACTTTCTAGGACAGGCTATCGTACAATTTGACTGACCATGCAGCACTGATAAACGTCGCCATCAGGAAGAACTATTGAGGCGCTGGCGGTCATCTGTCACATTAAAAATGTCATTTCCTTAACATAAGAAGTCTTGGCCATGAGAAAGGATGTCGTTCCCTCAACAAACTGATCTCGTGGCCACGGCATATTATCACGTTCCCACGAATTAATATGTCGTGGCCACAACATTGTATCACGTTCCCATGAATTAATATGTCGTGGCCACGACAAAATACGTGAACTGAGAATGTCTCTTCCCGGGCACCGTAATACGCTACAGTTTAACCTACGATAACTTTAAACAGTGTTCAGGTGTTCTTCTAAAGGCATACTTACTTTTAAAACAGTTGACCCGGTCTTCATGATATGAACGCCTCGCTTGCTGCCAGCATACTACGTACGATTTTCTCATTATTACGAGAAAGTTTCTCGTTATTATGACATGTTAAGTCATTATTTCGAGATACTAAGTCATTATTATAAGAAAGTTTCTCGTTATTATATGTTAAGTCATTATTACGATAAAGTTTCTCAATATAATGGGATACTAAGTCATAAAAGTGTCTCATAATTATGACTTTCCGATTTATTTATTTTTCTCAACAGTGGCGGGAACGGGCTTCCATAACTAAACGATAGAGAATAAAACCAAAGAAATTGCACAAAACAGCTATTTGATTACAATCGGCAAAATATTAACTTAAACGTGTTTTCATTTTTTTACGGTTTCGCAGATTTCATGTTTTAGTTTTCACTTAAAACTTTCGTGTTTTAGTTTTCACTTTTCGTGATATAAAACATGCGGACCGAGATCTCCAGAGGTTTTCCCTTTCCAGAGGAGTATTAGGAAATACAGGCTCATAAGAGCATGTTTATGGTCATTTTATGTGTGGAATAAGAAGTGGAGGATGTTTTGAAATGTTATTTGCGTAAGCAGAAGTCTTCTTTATTTCTCTAAAATGAACGGACTGTGTGCGCGACTTTTTTGCCCGTGATCCGAGGACTGATTTTTATTTCGGAATTTAAAAACACAGGCAGTCAGACGATCCGGCTGGTCGAGTGTGTGTGTGCTATGTAAACAGGTATGCACATTAATATATAACATACAGGTAAATCAGTATTGTAATCATCTGTGGGGTGAGTTACGTTTGCAAGCCACCTCTAAATTTAAAAATGACAATCAAAAATGATTTTTTTGGGGGAACTAAACCCCCTAAGGGTCAAATTTTTCCTGTGTCTCAGCCTGAATCGGTTGCGATGCAACAATATATCGATGAGGAGCTAGTGAAGGGGTTCATTCGTCCGTCAAACTCCCCAGTTTCAGCTGAGTTTTTCTTTGTGAAGAAAAAGGACAGGGATCTACAACCCTGTATTGACTACCGTGGTCTTAACGAGGTCACCGTTAAGTTCCACTATCCACTCCCTCTTATTCCCGTAGCATTAGAGCAACTCTGGTATGCCAAATACTTGACTAAACTCGACCTCCGTAGCGCCTACAACCTAGTTCGCATTCAGGAGAGAGATGAGTGGAAGACGGCATTTTCCACTGCTGCCGGTCACTATTTGGTCATGCTGTTTGGTCTAGCGGACAGTCCCTCCATATTCCAGTCGTTCATGAACGACATATTCTGTGATATGCTTAATAAATTCACTAGAGTATACATTGATGACATTCATCTACTCCAAGATGCTAAGTGAACATATTACCCATGTCCGTTCTGTCCTCCAGCGCTTTATCCAAAATAATTTATACATAAAAGAGGAGAAATGTGAATTTCAACTAGTATCACCTTCTTGGGTTATGTAATTAGTTGCGAGGAAGTCACTGAATGGCCACTCCCCAAAACTCTCAAGGAACAGCGATTTCTTGGATTTGCTAACTTTTACCGCAAATTTATCTGCAATTTTAGTTCTGTGGCTTCTCCACTCACTTTCCTCACCAAGCGTCTAGTAAGTTAGCGTGGAACGAAACTGCGTTATGGGCATTTGCTGAACTCAAAGATTGATTCACTGCCGCTCCTATTTTATGCCACCCAGACCCAGAATTACCCTTCATTGTAGAAGTAGACGCATCCAATGTAGGTGTGGGAGCTATCCTATCTCAACGACATGGAGTGCCCCCTAAAATATACCCATGCGCTTGTTTCTCGCGGAAACTCTCGCCTGCTGAACCAAACTACGATGTGGGTAACCGAGAGTTTCTTGCCATTAAACTCGCACTGGAACAGTGGAGACATTGGCTCGAGGGGGCGGCTCATCCCTTCACGGTAATAACCGATCATAAAAACTGATAGTATCTGCGCGCTGCTAAATGTCTAAACCCCTGTCAGGCTAGGTGGTCCCTCTTCTTCACTCGATTTGATTTCACCGTCACATACAGTCCAGGAACTAAAAATACCAAGGCGGATGCCCTGTCACGCCAGGCTGAGTTAACCCCATTGTCAGTTACGCCCAAGAATATACTCCCAGAGAAGCTCCTAGTCGCTCCTGTACAATGGGATTTACATACTGAAATTACACAGTTCAACGATTCACGTCTACATCACCCTGAATGCCCAGAGAACCATACGTTTGTCCCTGATCCCTTCAGAGAACAATTACTTACTTAGGTTCACGAAAGCCCTAGCTCTGGACATCCCGGAATCGCGGCCACCATCCATCTTCTCAGAAACCGTTACTGATGGCCTATGTAAGAAGATGCCCAATCTGTCAGGTTTCCAAGACACCCAGACAACCACTTCCCACACCGCAGAGACCCTGGTCCCACGTTGCTATTGACTTTAATACAGATCTCCCAAACTCTCAGGGAAACACTACCATAATTACGATCGTGGATCATTTTTCAAAGGCCTGCCATTTAATTGCTCTTCCAAAACTACCTACTGCTTTTGAAACAGCAGAACTGTTATCTAACTATGTTTTCAGGTTTTATAGCCTCCCCGAGATATTGTATCGGACCGGGGTCCCCAGTTCACTTTACGGGTGTGGTCCTCCTTTTTCAAGAGTCTGGTTGTAAACATCAGCCTGACGTCTGGTTACCACCCCCAAGCTAAGGGACGTGGGTCCCTTCAAAATTTTAAGAACTAAAGTCGGTTGAGAGGTTGAGGTTCTTTGTAGCCATGTATTTAGCCCAAGCAACTGTGAAAACATGTTAGTTCCCCTTGTTGGGGGTGGCCACTGATGAACAACTGAACTTTAAGTCATTCTTCCCCACATGAATGATGATTTGATTTGCAGTTTTGTGCTTCAATAGAATGTTCTGAAGTTCCCTGTTCACATCAGAGACGGTTGCTTGAGGAAAGCAGCATGTAGTTGTTGTCCTTCTACTGATGATCTGATAATAGTCACCCACTCTCAGAGTCCAGGGCTCAGCTGCGCTCTGTGCTGAATGCCGCTGAATGCCCGACCTTGAGCGCCTGTTAGTAGCGATGTTAGCTGCTGACTGATATGATACATTCATTCAAATTTGGGGATTCCTCACCCACATTCATTAAAGTCTCAAATCTGTTCTCAAGATGTATAGGGGGTGGTAGAATATCAATGTTTGCCAGCCTTGTCATAGCCGTATCTGGGGTAGAGGATGCTACCGCAGCAATATGAAATACTTGTGACAATCTGATGTCTAGGATGCCTTTGGGTCTCGCTCCCTGTGTGTGCCTTTGATTAGTATGTCGATCAGTTTTGACTTGTTCCTCTACATTTTGTATAAACTGTTGAGATTCATAGTACTCACCGGCTGTATGTTGAAGGGGTCTGTGATGATGCTCTGTTGTGCGTTCTGCCTGTTTTGGAAGTCCAGTAAGTAACTTTGTTTCAAGAATCGTAATCCTTTGAAGAAGTTTGTGGCAGTTCATGCAGCAAGTGGATTCCGTAAGAGGCATTTTTTTTCTCATCTCTTTGAATGTAGGCAGCTGTATTCCCGTCTCCAGAATGTAAGCTGCTGGCAGTGGGAGGCAGAGTCTTCTTTTTTGTAGTATTATTCTAGTCCCGAAGAGTTTTTAGATTTAGTGTTTCTGACAGAAATGTTGTTTGAGCACTGTGCTGATCAGCTGGAGTTAAAATCTTAGAAAAATCTGAGTAAAGTACATAAACAGGGAGCAAAGTACAGAGCAGTTAGCAAGAGCGTCCGAACAGTAGCGAAGCCAGAAGCAGCTGTTCAAAGCCTTTAAACCGGAAATTTAAAGACAGCAGACATTAATAACATTCAATTGTAACTATCAATCACTTGCTAAAGTGTCACTTTTTGAAATGTTTGCAAACTGTTAAAAAATGATTGTATAATGCAATACAGTCCTTTGTTTAAGATTAATGTCCTGGACAAACACGTCACGCAAATTATGCTTGGGCTAGGAAAAAATGCTGGGCATTTCATAAACATTTAAAAATTGTATGTTACACTGTTTGTTTCCTCTTCAGTGTAGTCGATGACAAATTTCACCTGCTGTTGACAGTACAAACAAGCAGCAACAACATGTTTTGGTTTTGTTTTTAATACAAACAAATAATTAAATGAAGGCAATACAAAAACATCTGCAACAGCACTTTTAATGGACATACTCCAACGCTGTGGTACAAAAAGCATAATTCAGAAATGGCATTAAAAGTGATATCCCCAAGCCATTACAATACGCTGCTAAAGTTGAACCTGCCATCTGCAGTTACATGTGTACAGACTCCAAACTCCTAAATTACAGGTCTGTTTTCTTTCCTACTGTGCCCAAATCTAGAAATATTTGAGTCCCATTGATGGATAATGCATGGTTCAATTATGCGCTTATCTATATACCTATCGATATTTTACGTACCTATATAAAAGTTACATGTTCTGACTTTTATCTTGAAGTTTTCTGTTTGTATCTGGTTTTCACTGTTTTCATGCACTTCCTGTTTTGTAATCATCATCACCTGTTCACCTCTGATTAGTTGTCCTATTTAAATTCCCTGTTTCTATGTTCAGATTGTCGGTTATTGTTGTATTGATATTGGATTGTCTTTGGATTTCTCTTTGTTCTGGTATCTTGGATTATCTTTTGTATCATGCTGCTGTTGCACTTGTTGTTACCTTCACCACTTATACGGTTAGTGTTTGTTTGTCCTGGTTTATTAAACACCTTTTTGTTATCTAGTTTCCACGTCTTGCTCCTCGTTTTTGCCCCGCTAACACTAAGGGACACTTTTTTCGTCACCATGGACCCCTGGTGAATGGCAGGAACATGGAAACATATACATACAGGAATTTCTAGATTTCGCCTAGAAACTCCTTGTTGGATGACCTCGCCCTGATGGAGGTATTGTGGTACGGTCTGGACCCACTACCACCGGTTTGTCATGCCACGCGTGTATTTACTGTGGACAGCATCCAGGGCCGCAGCAGCAGCCAGGGCCTACCACGGACTTGCAGCCAGTGCTCGATGCGACCGAGAGCTGGAGAAGTCCGACCAGGTGCACGAGCCGGCTGCAGCTAACATAACGGTGGACTTGCCAGTGGAGCACGAGGGTAGCCTGGAGGACACTGCCCACGACATCACCGCTGGGGGTGGGTATGGACTGGTTTCGAGTATAGAGACTGTTATGCATATAGATTCAGATGATATAGTAATCCCACCCAACCTCCCTCTTCCACCTCCTCTTATGTCTTCCCCGGTCTCATCTCTGATGTCGCTGGAGCCTGTCAGTCCCTCTGCTCACCCTCAGCTCACCAGCAGTGTCGTGGGCTCGCCGCTGGACTGTCAACCACCAGCCACATCTTCACTGAGGACAGAGGATCCCTTGGCTCTACTTCCTGCCTCCAACGCACAGACTCCTCCTCGGCCCCATGACCCTTCGGCTCCTCTGTGTCTTCCAGCTCCCTCGTCTCCATCGTCACCCGTCGGTCCACCAGCTCCACTCGGTTCTCTTGTCCCTCCTGCACTGCCTCGGTCAGTTGTCGTTCCGCCATCGCCTTTGGACTATACTCCTCCAGTTTCACCTCATCACTCTGTCCCACCGGCTCCGTTGGGCTCCTCCTTCCCTCAAGACCCCCTTAGGTCCTCCATTGCTCTGGCTCCTCCGCGTCCCTCCTGATCTTCTGTGTTCGGACTTTTATCTTGAAGTTTTCTGTTTGTGTCTGGTTTTCACTATTTTTATGCACTTCCTGTTTTGTAATCCTCATCATCACCTGTTTACCTCTGATTAGTTGTCATATTTAAGTTCCCTGTTTCTATGTTCAGATTGTAGGTTATTGTTGAAGTGATATTGGATTGTCTTTGGATTTCTCTTTGTTCTGGTATCTTGGACTATCTTTTGTATCATGCTGCTGTTACACTTGTTTATTAAACACCTTTTTGTTATCTAGTTTCCGCATCTTGCTCCTCGTTTTTGCCCCGCTAACACTAATCATAACAATAGGTACTATATAAAAGTATATATATTTTGTATGTGGCATTGATGCATCATATTGTTAGCCATTTGATCGATACATTGATCAATATCAATGTATTGTTACACCCCAACAAACCTTTACTACCGTGTTTTCTCAACTGGGTTTATTCTCAGCAATGGCAAATAAGCAAAACACATGCATATTTCACAGGGACAATAATTTGTACAAAGGAAAGCCTTATTTTTAAAAGAACAGTTTACCCAAAATGAGAATTTTGATACCCTTTTGTCATATAAAAAGTCTTTAATTATCCTCTTACTACTTTGGAGCACAAACTGAGATATTTGAATAATGTCCTAGCTGCTGTTTTTCACAAAAGCAGTGACTTGCATGGTAAAGCTACAGAAAGGACAAAAAAAGGGCCCATAAAAGTAATTATTCAACTCATGTCCTATACTACAAGCCCTCTAAAGTCATACATTTTGTAGTCTGACAGTATAAATCACTGTTCAGTTTTGAGGACACTGTTCTAATGTAGAAAGACCCACAAAAATGTGAGTAAATTATGACATTCATTTTTGGGAGAACTAACCCTTTGATAAAAAATAAAATAAATGCTAATATTTAAAAAACCCACAGCTTTCAATCTGTAATAAGCATCTCGAAAAATTTTCAGGCTTGTTACATGTACCCATGGTATGCACAATACTGCAAACAACATACTGAAAAACACAACTATCTTCTGACACATAAAGGAATTGACAAATTATGAAGAAACTCATAGTAACTTTGAAAATAGTGCCAAATTGCCAAATCCTCCAATTATATCTATTGCATGTTAAGTATCATCATCAAAGCAAAAGAATAAGAAACAACAGTGTGTTTCTCTGTAAAATGTTAATAGATTAACATGAGGGTGTTAATGTAACTGTTTGGATAAACATGAGGTTTAGTTAAAGGAAATGACTTTTAAACTCGTTCCATTTATGCCACTGTGGAAATATCTGAGGTAGATACACATTTAAATTGCAGTCAATACTCTAACTTAATTTAAAAACTGAAATGTTCATTGTTATTCTAAAAAAACACCTAATTAAACAGAGATAATACATCTGGTTTTCCAGAGGTGTTTCCAAACATTCATACTGTTTTGAGTCATTTCTGACATGTAAAGGCAATTTAGTCCAATGATATGTTAGACAAATAAGAGGCACAAAGAAAAATCCCAAGAGAAGGAGAGTGAAAGCCTGAAAAACAGAAACAAAGTCATTACACAGAGCAACACAAAGGCACCAAGGCGACAGACAGGAAGCCTAGGGGAGAGTGCAAGCTGACATTAGTGAGTCAAGAGCTTAAGTCGTGTGATCCAACTGACCAGTAGCGAAGGCTCCGTGGAGGGCCGATTGGGGATATACATCATGGGGTTCTTTTTGATTAAGTCTTCATTATATGGCATGGTGGCACTGTTGTGTAGGTCTTTATTAAAGAGGTATCTGTGACTCCGGCCATGGTCCACCCCATTAACGGGTCTCTCTGCTATGGTTTTGTATGATGATCTGGGGCCTGTGGCGTCCTCTGTTATAGTTGGTATGCGTTCGTTGCTTAGGTATCTGTACAAAAGATTTTCACCTATAGATCAGAAGATTAAAATATGTATGAAATTACAGGAGGGAAAATTAACCTTAAACTCAATGAATCCAGGCCTAGCATGGGCAAAGCATACAACAGCAGTCAACTATGAATGAAATATTTAAGCAATAAGGTATGTGTTACGAAGGAGGCCACTGCTCCGCCTCCCCCGCGTCACCAGAGGGAGCCCTCGCCAGAGTACTAAACCCATTCAGACTACAACTCCCATGTGCCCACGTACCTTGTATGATTACTTCCTGTTTGCCACCTGTTTGTTAGTGGGACTATTTAAACCCCGGACCATAATTGACTCATTGCGATGTCTTTGCATGCATTTCAGAGCGGTTTTCCCCTGTTGTTTACCTGGTTTTGTTTGGGATTGTTTATGGTTTTCTGATTGTTCGCTGCCTGCCCTTTTGACTCAGTTTTGGATTGTTTGCTGCCTGCCCTGAACTGTGCTTGTTTCATGTTGTGCTTGTTGCTTGTTTGATGACTTTAATAAACGGCTGCACATGGATCCTCACGCCTCCACGTCCTCGTTACAGTTTGAGAGACTGAACTAAACTGTGAAGGTGGTCATGACTGACGTTCTATTTACAATATGGTACAATGAATGCCTTTTAGCTTCATAAAATGTTAAGTAAATTTTCATACATACTTAATAAAAATACTTTCATTCACCTATGTTTTGAATATTTATGAAATATTTTTAAACGTTTATTCATTAATGGCATTATTCTGTTAAAACAGTTTCATATAAACAGTAAAAGAATGATCGAAAAAATGATCTATTTTTGCAGCAATAAGCATGTGATGTGACTGATTTGGATGCAGGTAAGGTAATTATTTTTTTCAGTGCAGTACATACCTTTTCGTCCCTGTGGCCAGGGCCTCGCATACAGGTTTGTCACATTTAAACATGGATTCGTTGGCATGGAGAGGGGCCGTGGTTTACCTATGTATAAGACACAGAAAAGATGAACTGACATGCCAGTGGAGGGGTACGATTTAAGCCACACTGCAAACATCTGCAATGATGATTTGAAAAATTGTAAATCTGAAATTCAATTAAAGAACAAATATTAGAGATCTGTAATAAATAAATGACCTTACCGTGTGAGGTCGTTCTCCCTTTTGGATGCATCTGTATGTTGACCTCAACAGGGTTAACGGATAGTTTGTCGTAGTCTGCATGGGTGATGTGCCAGTGACCCTTCAGGTCCAGGATGGAGTTTGGGGACTCTGAGCCTTTAGGTCTGGCATTGATGCTGGAGTAAAAATTGTTCCTTACTTCACTATAACAGAGGACAAAATTTCACTTAATATTATTGGGATAAATAAATTAAAATTGTGTAATTTACAGGATCTTCTTTGGTAGGTATACTTACAGTGAGGTTATTACAGTAAATGCTTTTGAACTTTGATACATACAAGTTCCTATATTTTGTGGTATTTACATGGTATTCCAATGTTCTTTACAAAATGCAAAGGTATTGTCCAAATAAACATGGTAAAATTTATGGTAAAGAAAAAGGTGCAGAACAAAAGAAATGAATAAACATTATTTACTAAGTCAAAACAAAAGTCACAATAACAGAGGCTTGAACATGAGAACATTCATAAAGGTTTATGGGTAGTCATCCATGACCAGGTTTATAGATAGTTACCGTGGTGTGTAAGGCACTAAGGGAGGTGGCGGGATGTACAGGTCCAGTATAGCTGGCTTTTCCTTCCAGTTGCTGAGTTTGGAAAAATCAGCTGACGACTGACTCTTATTAGGAAAGGTGGAGCTCTGTGGAACATGAAAATAACATTCTGTACTTTCAGAACATTTCTCTACTGGATTGTGCTAACTGGATTGTACATTTTTGACCCAAATTAGCTGTGTGTATTAAAAAGTGTATTTCGAGATTATCTCCAAAATACACTTTTAAATACACAGGATTTCTTCTACAAACATAGTTAGATAATTGTGTTGTGTTATAAATAAAAGCATCTACCAAATACAAAAATATAAACCTCTGTAATTTCAGAAAATTAAGGTAGTAGTTCACCCAAAAATTAGAGTGCAGTGAAAACCCTTTTTGTATGATTTTCTATCTACAAAGATATTACATATTTTGTTCTGTGAACGAATGTCCCAATATCTGCACATTTATCAAATTCAGAACATCTGATTTATGTGCATTTATTTATTAATTTAAATCTGAACCTTGTAAATGTTTAAATAGTATTACCAGAAGTCTTGTTTTAACTACAGGCCTTTAATTGAATACATGCACTGTAATGTCTTGTTCAGATTTTGTTTCACTGCCAAAGACAAGGCTTGATTAAATTGAGCTCTTTGTTACTATAAAAGCAGGGAAGTTGTTTCTGGACTACTTTGAAAGACCAAACTATTTTACAATAGCAATTCCCAAATGGGATTTTGCAAATGTCTAAACATGTTTAATATAGAACCTTTGAGAGCAAGACCTTGAGACCTTTAAGTTTTTTGCACAAAGGGATGGAGAAGCTGATCTCCACACAAAGGGGGTCAGGGAGAGACATACCATTTACTGCTTCTGAATTCAGTTACATTAGTCCTTTCCAAAGACAAAGCAGATCTTTTCAGATGGCGTAACAGTAAACAACAACGGGATGTCTATCACAATCTACCATATATTGATTTTCTGTGTTGTATGTATAGAAGATGGAGGAATGAATGAGAGTAACAAGTAACAACTTGTAATCATTCACCATCGGCCATGCTGAGGATGGCAGCGTCACCAGCCCCACTCCAGCACGGCCAGAGACCAGTCATCTACCACCAGTGAGCAACCCGACTGAGATGGTTTTAAGGCCAACTGCAGACAAGGGAGATCAGCCCACCATGATTGACAAGCCTGTGTCTGCAAAGAGGAGAGGAGTGGACACCCGGAGCCTGCACCCCTCAGAGTCTGACCAGGCGTGTGAGCCAGAACCACAGCGCATCACAGGAGGAGTACTAGTGAAGTTTAAAGGGATAAAAGTAAGCCCCACCCACTACTTTTCCACTGTGGAAATAGATTAAGCCTCTGGTGGAAATGTAATGGATTTACTTTACTTGGACTGGTTTTGGGAGGTAATATTCAATGTATGTTATCTCTAGTATCTCTTGTATCTCCAACACCACCTGTATCTTCAGTGCACCCTATATCTTTGGTGTTTCCCTGCTGGTTCTGCCCAGCCCTGTTCTTCAGCTCCACCTCTGCTGGTTTCTTTAGCCTCTCTTCATCTTCTTTACTTAGCTGTGAGAATTTGCAACTTCCCCAGTGTGCCTTCCATAAAGTTGTCACCACTATGGCTCCTTCCTCCCTCAACTCTGCACTGGGGCCCCGTCCTGGCTACACCTTGCTCTTCCTGCTCCAGGCTTTCCCATGGCTCCTCCCTTCACTTTCCCCTGGACGGTTGCATGTGGACTTTTTTTTTCACGTCCCCCTCCAGAGCCCCCACCCTCCCCCCTCAGTTGTTCTGTGGCATGAGGATGCATCTTCCCAGGAGGGAGGGCGAACTGTAACGTATGTTGTATGTCTTTGTGTTTTTTCCTGTCATTGTTTCCTTTGATCTAGGCTCTTTCTAGGTTTCTTTCTTTCTTTCCTAGTTTGTTTGATTAGTCATTTTGTTTACATTGGTCTTGTTAATTATCTCATTAGTTCCCTTTGTTTGTCCTGTGCATTTAAACCCTGAGTGTCTTGGTCTCTGTCTGTTCTTATTTGTGTAAAGTGGTTGTTTTCTTAGTTTTCTCTCAGTATTTGTTAGGTCTGTTTCCTCATCGAGTATTCCTGGTTGTGTGATTTTTATAACCACCACGCTTGACAGTACTGTAAATCTTTGTTATCAGAGATATCTGTGATGCTACACACATTACGTCAGTGGGAGTCATGACCAACAGCTTGATCTGTATTGCTGTTTTAACTGAGTGTGGAACAGCCCAGCATTGTTCTTATAAATACCACAGTAATGCGCAACAATTACATCATTTGTTTAAATGATGAAAAACATAAAAAAAAATTTCTTTCATTTAAAAATGCATTTTTGTTACAGTGAGCTGAATTGACAAGATATTAATGTCTTAGACTCATGTTTTCATAACCATAAGTCAAAGTTATTGTGTTTATAATTGAGTGAGAGGCACACCTGGGGCACAGGTGGTTTCCAGCGCATGTTTTTGAGGGGTGCTGGGGTAAATCCTGATGTTCCTGTGGGTCTTTTCTTCAGAAGAAGCACCACACACTTGGGGTCTTCTCTCAGCTTGGTTACCAGGTTCTTCAGCTGCCAGCCCACCTGAAGCAAACAAACATAAGAACTTTAGTACCAATAAACAGAATACTGTTTATCCAGGCTTATCTGATTATAGCACTATTGTAGCACGCCCACCGTCCGGTTGGCAGTACTGCAGTGAAATCTATTTGATAGAAATAATGAGACGGTCAAAGTTGCGTTATTGTTTAAAGCTGAGCCGCTCTAGTAATGACTTTATTACAATCATTTAATCACAATGTCTTGTAACTTCATGAATATCTCCATACAGCAATAATAATTATTGAAGTCTTTACATATGATTCAGCAAAGATCAATAAACAGTATTTTCTGCATAACCAAACCCTTGTCTTGGCTCTTTCTTTATGCTTTCACTTTTTATATAGTACATCCATACAACATATTACTGGAATCTAATTAATACTTATTCCACATAAATTGACATAACCATTAGACCAAATGTCCATATAAACATCAAAT
>JAZGTI010015540.1:3126-13343 GCA_036877585.1 Botia kubotai
CCCTCTCTATCTCCCCCTCTCTCTCTCTCTCCGTCTCTCCCTCTCTCCCTCCCTCTGTTGTCATGTGAAGCAGGTGTGAAGTGTTTGCTCTTGCCTCACTGACAGCTGACAGTCAAAACAAACAAAACCTAAAGGTTCATATAAAAGAATCACTCGTTCATGTTTGTTCGGTCACAAGAATCATTTGTTCATGAATCACATTGCGCTGGTCTCACTGTGAGCTGTGAATAACCAGTGTTAAGTATTGCACAATATACTGGTATTGACAATAAATGTAATACTAATAACCATGATTGTGATGATGATAATATCATAAATGATTCAGTGCCATTAACTGGAAAACACTCCAACACAGTAGGTGGTGCTATTGCACCCGTGTAGGCCACAAACTGGTGTATCCTGTAGTTACAAACTCTCTCTCTGCCTCTTTACAATCATATTTTGAGTGTGATTCATTGGCCAAAAAAAAGAAAACACAAAATAAACAAAATTCCAGATAGATTTAACTGATAGCATTATTTATTTAGTCCTTTTCAACAGATATTGCGATAATATTGCGTTATTGTGAATTATTTTGGCTATGATAGTCACGTAGTGAAATTTGTGTAGGGCGCTTCAGCACGCTCTCCAAAGCCATGCCTCCCCCAAAAGCGCTTAGAGGTATGCAAATAACAGGCAGGTTGGACATTCTATCCTTGCATATGGATTAATAAGAAAACACTGAGTATTTTAGTACAACCAAAGTCCCTATAAGGAAGTCTTCGAACTTGGTGGAACTTGGTCAGCTGTTTCAATCATCCAAGACCAAGTCCTATCTACTTGAATGGAGGATGACAGATATTTCTAAAATCAATGGCAAAGTTCGCCATCAAACAATACATTTCCAAACAAAACCTGACATCAAGTGTACAATAAATTCTGTTTCTTAATCTCAAGTTGCGCTTTAAAAAGTTGTTCCAGCTCACTTCAGGTTCAGTTTACATTCTGAAAAGTTTTGCCAAGTTTGTAGCTTTATTTTGTGATTTCTGATAACCAAATATGACCATTAGCGTAATGATGTTTGTGATGTGTGATTGTTTCTCCTCAGCATCCATGTGTATCAGTCATCTGACAACATCCGAAACCGGAAGAACAGTATGAAGATGCAGCATTCAGCTTCTGTTTTGTGCATCCTGTAAGCAGCTGCTTGTTCGTTTGTTGCCATGGTAACACATGCAGCGTCAACAATGGCGACTAAATATCTTAATTTGTTTTTCCAGGTATCTCGACAACAAAGTCTTTGTGTCCTTGGCAAATGGGGAGGTGATTGTTTATAAGAGGGAAGCAGGTGTGAACAGATTCAACCATTTCAATCAAAATCACTGAATTAGAATCACTGAATGTTTGTTTTTTGCTCATGGGTGATGTGTAAGAAATGTTTCTCTATCACAGGAAGTTTCTGGGATCCTCAAAGTTCACAAACACTGTCTTTGGGCTCCTCAATCGGACCTGTGACCAAAATGGTTCCTGTGGCAGGGAAACTGTGGTGTGGCTGTCAGAACCGAGTTCTAATTTTAAACACCAGCACTTTAACACAAGAGGTGAGCGGCTGTAGGTCTGGAATTTAATCCTGAAGTCTTATCCACTCTGGAGATTATTTTGACCAAAAAGTGCCTGCATATACAGGCAGACATGGTCTGAACTGCATTTTTATGGGAAGTTTAGGGGCTTGTAATTTAATATTTGATGATGCCACTTTTCAAATAATGACAAAAAGTGGCAGTTTTGTGTGCAAAATGCCTCATTTGGTCTCTGAATTAGTACTAAGACACAAAAATTACGAAAATGATGCACTTTACAGAAAAATGTGCCACACCTAGCATACTTTCAAATATTGTTATTTTAACATGGTATTTATTTCACATCACGTTGGCTACCTATCTCCTTTCATCGTTTAAAAGCAGTGAGGTCACCGAGGTTCTGCTGTAATTGTTGCGATTTTCACATTTATTTTAAATTTAATTTCCTCAGCATTCATTCCAAGTGGGTCAGGACAGCGGCCGCTGTGTAACCAGTATGGTGAACTACGGGAAGGGTGTGTGGATTGTTCTGCAGGGCAGCGCTCAGGTGCGGCTCTATCATGCCTCCACCTACGAGAGCCTGACAGAGGTGGATGTGGCACCTGCTGTACACAAGATGCTCGCAGGTACCGATGAGTGCGTGTTAATTATAACACACTGCAGCAGGCGTCTGTCCGCAGGTGCTTGAGTTGGTAAAGGTGATGTCATCGGCTGAGGATTGCTAATACGATGTGTGGATGAGGTCATGAATTCTCGAGGATTTCTTTCTTTCTTACAGTGTGTGTCAGTGTTTAAAATCTGTAATTAAAACTGTTTCCTTAACATACATCTTAAAATTTGCTGAACTCTTCAAGAACTGGCAATTTTATTTCAAAAAGATGGCGATAGAGAGGCAAAAGTTACAGATTGTAGGTTTAATACAGAATTTGATTCATTTGATCTGGAGTTACAGGTGTGTGTTTACTGGTTGTTTTTATAATGCTGTCAAACAGGGCTCATCCAATGAGAATGTAGAGCTGGAACTGTTATACACAGAAGTGCACAGTTAATGCCTGTGTAATTGTCTCCCTTAGGTTCTGATGCTATAATCCGGCAGCACAAAGCTGCTTGTTTGCGAATAACTGCTCTGCTGGCTTGTAAGGACCTGCTGTGGATCGGCACCAGTGCTGGAGTGGTTCTGACTCTGGCCATCCCACCTGTGTCCTCCAGCACTGGGCCGGGCTCTCTGCGAGCTCCCCTCGTCCCGATGGGCTCGGCTCACGGTCACACTGGGCATGTGCGCTTCCTCACCTGCATTGAGCTGCCTGAGGGTTTCAATGTCAACTTCCCACTGCAGCCTGACGCAGGTTTGTTTCTCTCTCACTGCACTGTGGGCTTAAACCTAGTTCAGGGAACGTGACCTTTGAACCTTAAACCCAATTCAGTGAATGTAAACAGATGGCCCGCTTGCACAGTCGTGAATGTATCATATACAGACAGATGCATTACAGACAAACCTGCTTGCAACATAGATTTTGTTCTGCGCTTTAAGATTCAACCTAAAAACTTAAATATTATTATTAGTATGTGCATAGGATTTTAAACTTTGCCGGGCACAACCACTTTTCGGTCTTATAACCTGAGATGACGTTAACTGACGTATCAATAAAAAGTATAAATATATAAATAAAAATGTATACTTTAAATCAAATGATGATTATGTGCATTATCTATTTCAGTGAACTCCACACAGAACAGCTCTGAGAGTGGAGGATTGCAAAGACGGGACTCCGTCCGACGGCGCGCGTCAATGCTCCTGCCCGCCAAATCTAACCTGCTAGTCATCAGTGGCGGCGATGGCTATGAAGATTTTAGGCTGACCAATAGCAGTGAGACTGTGGGGCGGGACGACAGCACCAACCACTTACTGCTGTGGCGTGTGTAATAAAGCCCCGCCCCTTCACACAAGCTGCTGGACTAGCTCATGCACTTCCCCCTGATGCCACACCTCTTCCTGTTCTCTTATGCATTGTGCACGAGTAAGATGTCAAAAACGGAGTGTTTGTTTTCGTTATGTTGTGTTATAGGTCAATGTTTTCTGTCACTTTGTATCTTGGTGTACGGAATTGATATTGCTTGTTGTGTGGTATTTCCTGTGGGCGCTTTTAAATATTGTGTTAAAACTTTAGAAGCAGCATTTAAAGCAAACCCTCATTGAAACATTAGAAACCCTCACAGAGAGAACGACAGAAGTCACCAGAGAAAGAAAATCAGAAACAGGTAAAGGAAAAGAGAAAGAATATGGACAGTGTTTAAAGGACAGAAGAATTGAGTTCTTGAGAGAGAGAAGGTATGGAACGCATCATGTGAGGCAGAGAGGATTGTGGGAACTGTGTGGATGGGCAGGAGTGTCAATTCTTGCTGCTTTTGTGAACGGTCTGCTCACTTTTAAGGTTCGAGTGATCAACTACTGGTCCTAAAGACTGTGATTTCATTCGAAAATGAAGATGTTTTTGTTAAACCTCTCAGTTGTGCTGTACAGGGCAAAATGAGAGTTAATCTTAAGTAATCAATGTGCAATATGAGGCTAGAGTACCTACGAACTGCTATAGCACACACACACACACACACACACACTCACACACACACACACACTACTAGGTCTCCAGTAACCAGCAGACACACAATCAGATTTATTACACAGTATCACTTCATTTTGATTATCAACAATTTATGTATAAAAAAGATTTCACTACGTTACGTAAAAGAAATAACATTCCATATATAGGTATTATGACAAAAAAAACTTTGTACAGTATTTATGTTTTTCAGTTTTAGTTTATATTTCAGTTTTTTATAGCACTTAATTTATAAATGCTGTAGTTTGGCATTTTTCTCCACTGAACTTGAGTCAGTGAGTGTTTGTGAGTTTTTTACAATTATTTGAAACAACTGGCGTGAATCTCATAAAGAAACAACCAGGTTTTATTTTACTCCAAAATCAAAAGAAAAAATGAATACATTTTTCAGGAAAATGAAAAAAAAAATCAGTTTTCAGGATTTCTTAATGTATTTTTCTGCGCCAAATCATAATGGTTTTAAAGATGGCATAATTTTCATTATGCAATTTTTGTCTTTTGATTTTAGGGTAAAATACGGCCCAGATGTTTCTTGAGATTATTTGTGAGATTCACCCTTCGACAGCTCTGTCATTGCTACGGTAATTCAGGAAAGAGAATTGTTGCATTGCTTGAATGATATTGCTGAAGACTGCGTTAATTGTGGCATGTTAATGCTGAGAGTTTGTTGTTTAGGAGAGACGCTCTCTGTGTTTCTTTGTGTGTCAGATTATGACACAAACACACTGAGGTCAGACAGCCCTTCTCCTGTGCGTAGCCGCTTATGAGTAAGAATTAAGTGCCGTTTGTACCGCCCACCAACAGGTAGGGCGACTTTCCGTTAAATGAGCAAGTTCAGCTGGTGTAGTTTCTCCGGAAATAGCCGATCCTCTAAATGATGTATGCGGTCACAGACACACTCACCTCAATCCACAGCCCTGTGAATGACCTGTCATGTGAAGGATGTGTGGTGACTGATGTCCCCAAACCACGTCATGGGAATATTTTGTAGACTTCAGTTTATTGGTCGATCTGTTAGGCGAGAATGTCAGTGCCAATAACTTGTGGTCCAGTTCATCTGCAGGTAGAAATAGTCAAAGAATTGACTTTGCCTTTCTTGTTACAGTCAGGATCACCAGAGAATCATATTTTCATAACTCAGTCTGCATTTAAGTCAAATATCTGAATCAAATCAGTGATGACACTCCTAAGGCGAGTCTTACTGTTGTAAGTACTTTTTTTTGCCCCTTCTAGTGAAGACATCCTCATTGTTTACTGTAAATATTGGTATATACTGCCTTTTCTCTGTACATAGTGCTTTCACCATCCACGATTGTTCATATGAATCTAATGGCATATTTTTATAAGTATTTTTGTCTGTTGTTTTCCTCATTTGACGTGCGTGTCATTTAAATTAAAACTATGACAGTATTTTAAAAGAAGATTAGCATCTGTGGGTCCTGTAACACGTGTCATGCCTATTTCACACATTATTGATAACTGTCATATTTTGTCACTGTGTTTCTTTGAAATTAAACGTTTCACCGATGTCAGAATCCTTATTTCACTTAATTCACCCAAGTTTTATATCAAATCCACATTTTCGTGATAAATAATGTTTTACAGTAAAATAGTTTGCAAATGCTGTTTTATGTTGACTTTAAGTTAAATCTTTGTTTAGTTTACTGTTTTTTTTTTTTTATGTTATTATCCAAAACCCGTGGTGTACTCCAGGCTCCAGTTTTGATTTAATGGGCTGTCCAACACTGATGTGTGTATGTCCCCATCAATCAAACCCACACAGAACTAACCCAGTATTTGTATTGCTATGGGTGGACAGCACAAGGTTTTGAATGGCTGCCCAGTGTTCATACAAACTAAATGAAACACACAAGGCCAGTTTACGTCATGTACTGAGAACTAGCTGCGCGAGAGCACAATAAGAGCTTTATAATCTCACGCGATAGACATTTATCCCTGCAGTTCATGATTTGTCTGAGGAATCTGGCTTAATTCTGAGGCACAATTCAATGCTGTTGGCGTATACGAAACTAAAGAATGAGTAAGGCTCAACCATAGCCTGCAGTAACCTCCTCTCGGGTTACAGAGTAACCTCAGGTTGGTTCAGTCTGTAAACCCAATCCTCTCGTCCAAACAAACTTATAATTAAAGACCCAGAACACCTTTTAAGGTCATTATAGAAGCATTAATGGAGACAAATATGCAACAAGATCATATAAATGATACACATTCTGTACCGGCCAAAAGTGAAATGGTGAATGTTTGGCGTCTCTTGCTTCATATATCTTAAGAATTGGTTGGGGGGACATTATCATTCTAGGAAACATTTCACAGGAGAAATATTTGTATACATATATTCTTTTTAAATTAATTTTAGTGGTAAGCTAGCATATAAATGAGAGAGCCTCAAGATAACAGATATAGGCTAAAAGCAACAAAACTTACATTTTTGTTTCATGAGGTTTTAAGGAAACGTTCAGAAAACCCTCGGGTTCAATAAGGGGAAAAAAAGGGAAAAGGATTATTTATGATAACAGTTCAGTCTAATGAAATGCATCATTGCATGGCTGTAGTTATAATGTTATTTCTGAACATTCTAAGAGGTTATTCAGTTACATTTTTATAGTTGTTGTTTTTAAAAGATTTATTTAGTTTTTGCATCTGTGTACCTGGACAGAAAACAAATGATCTCTTTAATCTTCCACATTGTCTCGTTCGCTCTGATGTTTTTAATGTCCCTTTAATGTTTTTGTTCCCTTTGATGTTTTTAATGAAAGTGTGTTAGACAGAGCAGTATAAAAAAATATCAAATGCAAAATTATTGATTGTTGGGATCCAACTTCTCAGTTTGATCCTCAGTTTCTTGACTTGGTTAGGCTGTTTTTAGGCCTAAATCTTAATAATTTAAATCTAACAGGTTGATCCAAAAGGTTTACTCTGTGCATTCCAAGACATTCCTGTTTTGCATTTTTTTAAATCCTTAAATTCTTTCAGTTTTTTTTTTTAGATTTGGGTGGGATTCATTTTAACGGTCTTTTTAACCGTCCAGTTGGTCTTTTTAACCGTCCAGTTTATTAGAGTGAAATAAACAGCAAAGACGTCCACCATTTCATTCTGCTGTAGGAATGAACATTCATTATAGCCTGATACCTTCTCCCGTGATCTATTTATATTTATCCCGAGCAGTGACGCACCTCGAATGATGACCTGTTCGAGTGAGAAATGCGCCGAGATGCCCTGCAGCACGTGCATTCCACACACCATAAAAGAGCAAAGAGAATATAGACATTATTTGATTTTATTTAAAACTTATATATTTGTGTGTTGTCATTTTGGCACCAAACAATATTTGAACACAGCCACAACGATAACTGTATAACTGCCACTGCATTAGACAACACAGCCTCAAGTGTCATCAGCAAACAAATAAGGCTAGAGCTTTTCTCAGAACTCTCCTTTCTCAGCTGTTTTTGTAATGACTTCAACACAGCTGTGTGAAGGTGATTGTTAGTCCATGCAGTCAAATGTAGCAGACAGTTCCCCTCAGGTGTTGTAGCACATGTATATTCAAACTGTATTTGCTAGGTGCTACACCGTGGTGGAAATGGCTGAAATTCACTGGGGGAACCCTAATGGGGGACAATTTTTGTGCATTTTGACACCCTAATTTTAGAAAAGCACACTATGTTTATAAAGAAAAGATGGAAATCTAAATTTTGAACTGGAAGTTGATCCCCCTTCAAATTCCATGTCACTATTATAATTCATGAGTTTTAAAAGTTTGTTTCTTTCTTTTTATTCTATTTCTATAACATTTTGTTCGTTTTATCTAATGTATCTGTGTATTTATTACCACACAATGCTTACGCAATGCAGTTCTCCAACAGTAAAGCCAAAAGAATAAACGTAACTTAAATGAACAGAGAGAGAGAGAGAGAGAGAGAGAGAGAGAGAGAGAGAGAGAGAAACTCGTACTACACTCACCCACTGTGTGACGTGTTTCTCTTTGACTCGGTTTAAATATTGGATCGCTCACAGCTCATCTCTGCGGTTCCTTAACCGGCTCTCTCGCTCTCTTTCACGTCTAATTATAGTTCGTCATCCGTCATACGACGATTATAAGACTCACGATTATATGATTTCATTGTTAAAACAGGTAAGATATAAGACATAAACTTTATTTTGCGCAGTATGACTGTTGGACAGTTTCTTTTGTTCATTGCGAATGCGGCTTCTGCCGGGACATTTTCATATCATGGATTCAAATCCCGATTCGATAGTCTATGTATATATACTGAGAACAGTGCGTATTGCCTATATTGAGTTTTACGTCTGTAGTTGTGTGGTTTGGAAGTGAGATATAAAGAGTTTGGCTGGTTTCTCGATTGAAATTCAATGTAACGTTTTCAAACAGAGACAATAGAAATGTGTTCACTTCTGATTCATGGCTGAACATGGATGTTCATACGGTAATGCTTTAATTCTGTTTGTCAAAAGCTGTAAAACATAGCACTGTTTTTAATTTAATCTCTTATTTCCATTTTAACGCCTTAACTACGAGTGAAAAGTTCCGTGAACAAAAACTTCGGTAACACTTTATAGTAACTTTAATAATTAAGTCAGATAAAAATTTCAAACATTTATTACATTAGGTGAAATCATAACTTTGATTATGTATTCATGGAAATGTATCATTTTATTAGTTGGTATAGTTTTTGCCAAAATCGTAATCCCAGTTGTTGTTAGTATAAATACAACTGTCATTAAAAGGAAATTAAAGTAACAAAAGGACTGCCATCCTCCTACACTGTTTAAGGGAGAGTACATATTAATCTACTATGAGTTCACTGTAATAACAATGACTGTATTAACAAAGATATTTTGGGTAAAGCTTACATGGTATATTTTTAAACATTCTGACCTGTTAAGAAATATACAATGTCTGTCATGAGTTATTTGTGTTTTTAAATGTTATCTTTTTATGTTACTATGGTCTATTCGTAAGCTGGTAAGAAAACCATTTTAAAATTTAGTTTTGATATGATATTATTGCATTTAATATTGAATAAAAAATATTGAATATTTTTCTTAAATTTGTGAACTTACCAACAGTTTTTATGGTGGACATTAAATGGCTCATAGATCTTCATGATGCATGAGAAAACATCGAACAGTTTATGGTTTTATGACAATATGTAGCGCAATGAAATATTATCATCATTTACCTGCATCCCCAACCTTTCAGCCTAATAACTCATACAGGATTCGTGAATGTTGTGCTCATTTCCAGTGAACTGAGACGCAATCGTATGTTTAAATACAGTTCATCGTAACGTGTCGCCCACTGGGCAGCTTTGCACGCTCGCACACCCCCTCTGGCACCAGACTTTGGCACGCACTGCGCCAGATGCGGTTTACAGTGGATGCATAATTTATAGCCTGCACTATAAACAAATAGGCTATATTCTGCAATGTATACATGTAGACCTATAGGCACAGAAAATAATAGCATACCAAACATCTGCAGTACTGGCACAGAGCCTGGAGCTTTATAAAGAGAGTTTAACAGCCGTGACTTTGTAGTTTAAGATCTTTTCCTTCAGGAATTAAACAATCTGCCTTAACACATTTTATGCTTATGTATGAAAAAATATTGCTGCAGTGTTCAGCAGTATGCGAGTGCTGGTTTATAAGTGTATTGTAGTGGTCTGATAAACCCACGTCATGCCAGACTTGATCTAATACAGATATATAACCACAGCCTGTGTTTGTTAAAGGTTGGGCCATCAGACTCACTAATATGCGTTTAGAACATCTTGCATAGGCAGACTTTTGATGATTGACATAAAGTCTTGTTCATTTTGCAGCTCATTCTGGCCTTGAACCGCCCATTTAAACAGGAAGGGACCAATCACAGTTCAGGGGAGGGTTTATCTGAAATAGATTCAACAGTAATAGACTGGACAAAAGTTCATGAAAATAACTGCACTGCAGTGTCAGTCTGCAGCTGACCGAACAGTAAATAGCTGGAATGTGTGTG
>JAZGTI010015541.1:0-13343 GCA_036877585.1 Botia kubotai
ACACACACACACACATCTACCTACAAACTTCTTAGCCTAATAATCATCTTGTTTGTATTTCATTTTTGCATTGCAAGTTTTTTTGTAATTTCCTTTCATCGCTGCTAATAACAAACCAACACCAGCGCTAGACTTCCCCTCACCAAACTTTTATAACTTAGGCACTGTATTTACTCTGATTCAAGAGACACGAACAGCCGGGTGTGTGCGAGCAGTTCCTGATGGAATATTTAATAAATCTGAAGAGGTACTGTAGTACATTGCCCTCATGCTTTTGTCATTTCTAAACCCACCCAAGCATCAAAATCTGAAGGTCAACGCTGCTTGATTTGTTTCTGGCAGCTGGACTCCATCTGTTTGTGTAAATGGGTCATAAACAATAGAGGCTAAATTGTCATCAGTGTCAGTAAGCAAAATTTTAACTGTATAAATTCTTTATTAAATATAATCACATTTGAAAATACTGTACATCTGTCTCTATTCTGTAAAAACCTATAAGAGAGGAAACATGATATCTCAGTTAAATCCAGTGAGATTAAGTAGAGCACTAAGACATATTTTAATATTTCTCATTCATTTCTCACCATCCTTCCACCATTTGATGTGCTAGAACAGAAAATGCTGCTCATATTTAAACTTCTGTGCATACCCACATGCCAACAAGAAAAGATAACAGCAGGTAGTAAGATTTCACCTCACTTATTTATATAATTGGAGTATAAGTATATAAGAGTATAATCTAACATAGGAGAGTGCTCCTAATCTCAGCCTGTTACCTGTATAAAAGATACCTGGGAGCCAGAAATCTTGCTGATTTATAGGGAATCAAATACTTATTTCACTCATTAAAATGCAAATTAATTTCTAACGTTTTTGAAATGCGTTTTTTGGATTTTTTTGTTGTTATTCTGTCTCTCACTGTTAAAATAACTTACATTAAAATTATAGACAATCATTTTTTGTCAGTGGGCAAACGTACAAAATCAGCACGGGATCAAATAATTTTTTGCCTCACTGTATAGTAGAGACTCGGGGGTGGTCTCATTTGACTGGCACGTAGTCTTTATTTAGTATCATGAAAACTGTCCAGCCATGCCCTAGCAACCAACACCAATTAGCCATATCTCAGCACCAGAACATCATCGCGCCATGGGAGTTCTTTGATTCAGACAAACACTTTTCTATTAGTTTTACTCTGTTAACGGTCTAGCTGTACCCTAGAAACCATGTAATGAAATGAATAAACCATATCTTAGCATTAAAACATTGTAGAGACATGGGCTTATTTGGCTCCAGCTGACTGTGGGCTTTAGGTACTGCTTTGGCAACTTCCTCGCCACACCCTAGCAACCATTTAGAGCACTAGCAAACTCATAACATCACGAATAAGTCCAATTTTAGTATATCTATCATGCCAGCATTATGCTAAATCATGTTAGCGTTTGTCTAGCATTATGCTAGGTCATGTTAGCATCATTAATAATATTGTTGAAATATTCTGGCATGAGTTTTGCAACAGAAAGGTTGTTTAGAAAATGTACCCATCTAGTTTTTATCATACTGTCAAAAAGCCACCTTGACAATTAATGCCTACTTCTACTATTATATCTGTTTTTAAACAGATTTTTGGTAGTGGAAATGTAGGCATTATAAAACTGACACTTTCGGTCCTTTTATAATTGATTATGACTGACTGAGGCATGTTCAAAGCCGCTGTAAAATTACTTTATTAAACATACACCTGTGACCTCATCAGTATTATGACAGTGCCACTGTATCATCTCTTTTTACAGTTACATTACTTGGCGGGAGAACGTTTTTAAACAATATGAATTACATTTTGTTACTTGTTACTTGTTTACAGCATCTGACTTTATAACCTTACAATTTCATCATTAATTTATATAATTTAAGTTCTGACATTCGCAAACGTCTCACCATTTTTTTCCTCTGAAAGTTGAAAGTGTCGTCACGAACTCCTCTTCCGTTTCGAAAAGCACAGAAATTAAATGCCTGTATTACTATTTAAGATGAACTATGATTGCGAATTGGCGCAGCCATAGTAAGTAAATGCGTTTTCCCATGCTGTTTCAGATGGCGCTGTCAGAACTTGTTCTCTGGCGCCCCCTGCTGTCTAGGTTGCAACTCGCTTTATGGCTGTAATCCCAGCTAACCAAAACACGTACGTCGTGTGTTAGCTGTGATACCGCTATGATATAATACTACAATCAGACTGGCATTAAACACATTTAATGTACATTTAATCCACATTTAACAGAACGCAAACAGAAATATCGCTCCAGAGACTGCAAGTGGTGGAGTTTGTAACTGAAATGTGTTAAACAGTATGACAGAATCTATAGATCAATTCCAAGTTGTCAGAAGACATCCTTTCTCAATCTATTATTTGCAAAAATAAATAAGTAATTAATTAATTATGAAGCATCTAATTATCTTTCTGACAACATCAATATAGTTGTATAATGTATTACAATATCCTCTTTAAAGTGTGGCTGTGGTCAATAACTCTCCATACTCAATAGACATTTAGCTTTGTCTAATCACTTCTCTGTTAATTAAACTAAAAGTTGTTGAAAGTGTAATTAAATTTTTACAGAAACTGCCACTCTCCAAGGCACCCTTTCAATTTTTCAAACTCATCACTACTCAAACAATCACCTTCCCTGTGGACAAACACACACAGTATTCAAAGGTGGAGAAGGATACATGCTCAGATGAAGGTATCTCTGGAGACAGAAAGTGAAGCAAACATTGGATTCGGATATGCCTTGATGCCTGTCTACCTTGGAATTCATCCTCTGGATGCATTGTTTTACAGTTTTGGATGCAGCCCTAATTTCACAACAACATTTGTTTTTCAAATGCTAAAGAGTTACTCTTTATCATTTTTGGAATCTCATTAAACATTGGTTGTAGGTCACTGTGCTATATTATATGTTTATATTACCTATATTTAATAGCATATGGTTAATATTTACTCATCCCTTTTATTTCAGTGGTGTGTGGGAAAAATCTTGACAGTACTACTGTAGCCACCCATGAGAAAGAGATCTATTGCAAGGCCTGTTACGGCCAAAAATATGGGCCCAAAGGTTATGAGTATGGAGCGGGTGCAGGAACTCTGAGCATGGACAAAGGAGAATCACTGGGCATTAAACCTTTTGGAGTAATACACCACATCTGACTGTTCTGTGTCTCTTAACTGTAAACCTCAACCACACCAGCAAGCCAACAACCCCGACACATCCATGTTTGCTCAAAAGTTTGGCGGCTCTGATGTTTGTCCTCAGTGCAGCAAGGCCATTTATGCTGCTGAGAAGGTCATGGGGCAGGAAATGTACAAAATATAGGACAGTTGTGAGACACAAGTTGTGAAGTATGTGGGTTTTTAAAAAAAATGTACCCCTGAGTCTTTGTGGCCCTTCCTGAGGTCCACTTGGCAAAAGACACGCCTGAAAATGTTCCTTCTGAAAATGTCAAATTGGATGCCCTTGATCTCGATGGCCATCACAAGGGTGTAAGTGCACATTTAGTGTTTGGGACAGGGCCAAGTCTGAAACTCTGGAGATGGTTTCCAATGATGGACTGTTGTTTTTCCCTGCATGGCACAGGGGTGGTTTGCGATGTGCAAAGTGTAATAAGGGGCTTGAGTCCACAATTTTAGCTGATAAGGATGATTAAATTGATTGCAAAGGCAGAGTATCCAGTGTTATTGTCTCTCTTTTGGGGTGCTTGCTATGGCAAACAATTGCTGTTGGTCATACCAAGGCCAAGGATTTGAATAAACTCTTAACCTAAAATAATATGCATTGGCACTCATCCTGCCCCATTTGAGCTACTAACATCAATAAAACATATTTTTAATAACATTATGAGCCTGGGGAAAGGGTTTGGTTTACTTGAGTAACCATCTAGTTACAGCCCAGAACTCCCTAGCAACTGCATAGCAACGTGTTAGAAATCACTGACAACACCTTGGCAACCACCCAGAACACCTTGGTTTCATAGCAGTGAGGTGTTTTGGATATGATCAGGGGGCCGGTGTATTGTCACACACTTAAGCAAAACAGTACATTACAGTACACTACATTCCTTAACTGCAAGCATCTGTATAAGCACCTGTACAAACAAAACACCTGTTCACACACAGGTGCAAGTGACGGCATGTCATTGTCTTCGAACAGGAAATCCTGTCAGTCGCAAAGAAATGCTTATCTCTCAATCACAAACAAAACAACACATTCTATGTTGACGTCATTGTTCCAAGACCATTAATGTCTCTCTAGAACATTACCAAACACTTGGAAGAACGTCAGCATGTAAACAAAACATGGGATTAACATTTAATCTACTCACCTAAAATGATCACTTGCAGTTGCACAGATTTAGTGAAATTTAAGATGTGCTTTCTCTGTTAAGATGTCTGTTCTGTATAATGGATCGGCATACCAGCCACATACGTGTTTGAGCTTAATCACCGAAAAGAATGTTCCCTTTAGCTCTATTCAATGCATGAAAGATTCACAAGCATTCCTTGGCTAAAGATGAACTATGTTAATCGTTTGCATTACACTGTCAATGGAAAAATATCACACATGCATTTTGACTGTACGTTAATAAGAAGGAGATCAAATATAAGTTAAATATTTTAAGGTGTCTTTTATTTGTGTTTATTACATTGTTGATAAACTGAATTCTTAGGACAGTTGATGGCTGGTGAATGTTAAATATTAAAATTTGATATTCTTTGTGCATTTGATATATAAGAAGTTTAGATCTCCTGAAGAATAAACATTCTGTTGTGTATATTTTTGAATAATGTTGATGCTGCTTTTTATTTATACAATGAAAGACAATTATAATTAAGGTTGTCAGTCATAACATTCTGTCTGACATCTCCATTGGTTTTCATGGCGGTAAGAAAGTCATGCAGGTTTGGCACAACATAAGGGTGAATAAATGATGACATTTCATTTTTAGGTGTTCTTTCACTTTAAGACTGATTTTCAAAGGAATTTTAATATCTCTCTACATCCTTAAAAATAAAAGTTCTTAAAAGGTTCTCTTTTGTCATGCTGTTCCTTTAACATCCACAGAACTTTTCTGTTGCACAAAATGATCTTTGTAGTGAATGAAAGGTTATACAGACTATTAAGTTAAGAATAAAATGACTGAAGTGTTTATTGGGAGGAACCAAAAATGGTTCTTCTATGGCATCACTGTGAAGAACCATTTGTAGCACCTTTTTTTTAAAAATGTGTATATAAAAACTAATGACCTCACAGACTAGTGACCTCATGGGTATTTTGCATTTGTTTTTGGCATTTGTTGCATGCAAATGGTCAGTTTTATGGACTGAAAACAGAATGCAACTGCATTCCACTCATATAATCTAAATGACATGCAGGTTCATGACCTAACAATCCAATTATGTCAGAAATGTATGGTGACTCACAGTCTTATTCAGTTTCACTGTGACAGAAAGATACACACTCTGACATTTATAGTCATGTCATTTGACTTCTCTTTGGGAAGTCCCTGATAAACACAGAATTTTATTACTGGTAAAGAACATTGAGTTGTTTTAAGAAACAAGTTTCTTTTTCCTGTGGTGCTACAAAACTATAGAATACCTTGATTACCTTGAATACCTTGAATAGCATGATGTCAACAGCCTGTAAGTGCCTATAACAACCTACTTCTTCAGTTGGTTTTTTTTTTTAGTTCAATTAATTTTACTTAAATGTTGTTGACTTTTATTTACTTCACCCAAATTGAGTGTACTTGGACAACGACTAGAAGCAACTGAGTTACCTTGGCAACTAGCAAGTTACCAATCGTCCCGCCAGCACGGTTGAGTACCATGCTGAACCGAATCATGCTGGAAGTGTTGCCTACCATGCTCTGAACTGTTCAGTCTAATGTTGGAAAAACAGCTAAAGACACACTGTTCACCCAAATATAGAATATACAGCGGAGGTTATAATATAAATCTATACCTGCCACATTTTCCCATTATAGACAAGAGCTGAATGGGGTTATAACAAGGTCCTGAAATCTGTGTCACCTTACATGCTCAAATGCTATACTGTATATTGTATGTTAAAGTTGTAAATGTGCGTTAATGATCAACAGATTTTTGAGATGTAGAGAATGTATAGCTTCATATTATCTATACAAATAACAGTTCTTCTAAGAAACAAAGGACAATTGTTCCACTGAGAGAAGATGACCAAAACTATTTTTATTTGTTGCGTGACACTCCTCAAACACAATTGTATGAAGATGTTGAGTTTGGTTTCAAATGTTAAGAAAGGATAAATATTTCCCTCTAGTGGACAGAATGCAAAATGTGTCGTCACAATGTTTCAGCTATGAAAGGAACGCCTATTTCTCATCAACAGCCGCTTTCAAAACGCTCATCATACCATTTTTGTTGCAACACTGGAGTTCCGATATCTGATGAGTTTCTTCCTGTAATTATGAAGAGACAGAGATGCAGTTGCAATATCAAGTCTCTGTTTTTCACCTTTCAGAAATAAGATCCTTCCTTTCATTTAGTTTAATAAATATATATATATTTTTTATTTCATCATTCACAACAAAATACAAATAAATAATTCAGAAAATGTGAAAACCTCATTGAAAATATCAAAATACATTTTAACTATGACTTATTGGCCAATTGGTCTGAGATCTGCCTCTATAAAACTTGACTGTAACCCACCAGTGGCCAATCTTGGATTATCCATATAAAGTCCCATAGTTTAGATTCACCTTGATTTGTGACTTTATATATGACAAAGGCATATAATTTGCTAAAGCATAGTTATTACAAAAGCAATCAGACATAAGGATGTCAGAGAATAAATAGATTCACACACTCACGTTGATCAGACCGCAGCATTCCAGCGTGCGCTCCCTGTGACGTCGGTGGGGTAGGAGAGGGAGACCTTTAGAAACACAAGAGTCGCTTTCAGAGGAAGGAGCAAGTACCAACATGCCCAGATTACGGGACTTCCGAGTCGATTGTATCAATATATAGAAGTCGGAAATTGATCTTTAACCGCAGAGGTGTGTGGGTGCCGGCACTTTAGCGACGCTGTGTTTTAAACAAGAACATGCTCATTTGTGGAATGACTTTCAGTGAAAACGTTTACAGTTAAAACGGCACAAATAAAACCCCCAAACCATTCGCGCGTCTGCGTAAAAATCTTCGTTAACGCTACGGAAAACAGAGGCAGACACTTCGCCTCTGAGATTTCATGTGCATTATTTTTGTACGTTTTTACACCGATATTAACTCAGGATGAGCTATACTAAAGCCATGAAGGATGGCTGTTTGGAGAAAAGGAGCAATGGACTTCTCCAGCTGTGGAAAAAGAAGCGCTGCGTTTTGACAGAGGACGGGCTCCGTCTGTACGACTGTAAAGGCAAGAACAGCAAAGAGATACGCTTCGAGCAGATGACCACCCTGGATTGTGTGGAGTATACGCGGGGTCTGGTGTACTTCACCATCGTGATGAGCGACGGTAAAGAAATCGACTTCAGGTGCCAGCAAGAGGGAACGGCGTGGAACGCGGAGATCGCGCTCGCGTTGGTACGCTTCAAGAACCGCGTCGCCGTTCAGACCGGCAGGAATAGACATATGCCACATCTGGGCAGCTGCGGAGAGGGAGATGTCGAGCTTTGAGGGTACGAGTGAGGCTGAAGCCCCACGACATGAGCGTATTTTTGTTTTTATTGCTATTATCGTTCCGTCTAACAATTATCACATCTGGACGGGTCGATTCTGTGTTCTAGAATGGAGGACCATTATAGCATTCTCTGGATTCGTGATAACAGCTGCTTCCCATTTGCTGTATAAAAACCTATTTAGAGACTGCCAGTACTGACGCACATTTGCGTACTTATCTATTGGAAAATCACGGGAAAAACATTCGTTCACTGTTTACCGAGTGTTTTACTGCATGACAAAGTAATCAAAAACATTCGTGTGTATTAAAGCAAAAACATTTATAAAAGTGAACCCAGCATGGAATATACGGTATGTTCTCAATGAAGGAGTCAGAGCAGATATTAGGGTGTTCTGCAGCAAGAGGAACAGTGGAAATACACAGAATGTGGCTTTTAGGAAGTTTATTATGTGCCATGTGCAATACTTGTATGTAAACAAACAATTAGGAACGTTTGTTTTGCTCAGAGGTTGCTCTTTTATAGCTCTGGAGATTTGTTTTGTTTTATTTATTAACTTGAGATGTTTCTCCTAACATTGTAGGAGAAATATATATGAATGAGTCTCTTGTTATAGTACATTAATACGGATCTGCATTAATAATATATGGAGCTGTAAAATTTATGTAGTTTATATAAGTAAAATAAACTGTTTTTTTGTATACATTTGATGAGACATGTTTGAGACAATTGAAATATTGAAGAGATCTCATCAGCTATTTCTTACTTTTATGGTAAGATATAAATGAATGTGTGGTCTGTTAATTGAATAACTGACCCCATGTGCTCTAATGAATTTAACTGACCCCATGTGCTCTAATTCATTTCACAGTCATACCCATCAAATACTCGTTGTTCACTAATGCAGTATAACTACAGTTTCTCCTGGAATGTCTCACTTCAGACACGTACTGGATTCAAGAGAGAAAGACTGAGAAAAGGAAAGGCGCATGAAAGCTTATGTTAAAGAAACGCTTGGAGAAGGATTTATTCAAAACTCAGCACTGTAGACACAGAGAGGTTTCAAGACACATTTTTTAGTACTGCCACCCATGTTTAAAGCGACACACACCTTTTTGCGTGTACACAGACATGTGGATGTAACTGTAGGTGTTGTGTTAATCACTGTGGATGATCTTTTGTCATCAGTGGAATTGCTTTGCTCGCACATTTGTTGCACCAGAAACCAATGGCGATATTGAGAAATCTAATGGATTGCCTATCACCATAATTCAACGCACACTCAGCCATTTTGAAAGAATGGCTGAGTGTGTCATAAGTGGATTTTGATGTTGACTTCCTCGTGCTAAATGGAGGACGCTGCGCTGGATAGACTTACGCTCAGTATTATCAAGGAAAGCACGATGCTGCTTTAGAAGACATTAACCATAGATGAAGTATGACTCACGGCCCTGTGCTGAACTGTTTAACATTTCATGTTAAGTGCATTTCATGTTAAGTGCTTTAAACAGAATATGGATTCATTTAGTTGTTATTCCAGGTTTTTAAACTGCAGAGAAAACACAGCAGGGAGACTGGACTGCTTGTTTTTGGAATGTATCCCGCAGATGGATGGAAAACTTTTTGGCATTTGTATTTTTTTTGTCTGCTGGCAAAATTCTCTTCGTATCCTGAGCAGCTGCCAAAGTTATAAAATGTTTTTTCTGTGCTCTTCTAAGGAAATGAGTGTTATGGGATTGTACACAAAGCATATTATGGCATTAGGTACACATTGTTCAAATAAAAAAGGCTTTGTAAGTCATATTAGTGTGAATTTCTCTTAATTAGTTTGCAGAGGCCCAGGGCTGCAGCGGGATGTTTTAAGCCTGGCTAATTAGAGGCCCAGAACAAGCGTCTGCTTCGGTTCTGTGTTCTAAATGCAGCTCGTACCCTGGCTTACCCCACTCTCAAATGCCTGTGTGGCACATGCCTGGACAACGGCCTCACTGCTTAATAACATCCTCTCATTCTGTTCCTCAGTTATCAGTTTGACAGTGAAGGATATTGGAGAAGTTGTTAAACAGGGCTACGTACAGAGTATGTTTTCTTTCTACGTACTGAGTACGTACTGAGTATGTTTTCTTTCTATGTACTGAGTACGTACTGAGTATGTTTTCTTTCTATGTACTGAGTACGTACTGAGTATGTTTTCTTTCTATGTACTGAGTATGTACCGAGTATGTTTTGTCGTTGTGTGGTAATCCGCAGAAGGTAAGTGTTACATCTTAAATGCGCTCCTGCATTAACAACAGGAGGTACAAGATGTAGCGTAATTTGAAACATGCCGCGACCAGTTTGTCATCATGGCACAATGAAGTGCTTAAATGAAATAACAGACACAGACTTGCTGAGGTCACCTAATCTGATAATAACAGATGGAAAAGTCGGTTTGTATGCGACACAAATCGTCACATATTGTGCACTCTCCAGGGTGGTTCCAGGCAGCTTTAATGCCCTGGACTGCGCCTGTGGCGTTGCAATAATAGGCAGATTGTGTTTATTGGAAAACCCCAGAGCTTGTTAAAAAAAGCCACAATCTCAAGATGACTCAGCAGTCTGGTGGCAAAACCTTAAAAAGACTTTCCTTACAGCTTGACCTTACTATATTTGTGCAATGGTCTTGTTATGTTGGGCTGTATCCAGATAAAAAGCTCTTATTACTATACTAAAATATACTAAATGTTCTGGGCAAATAACTTTAATTAGCTCTGTCGCAAAATTTTCTAAATGAAGTAAAAAGCCATGATAGAGTTCCTGTATAGTTATGTATTTACTCGAGATGTATTATGTCACAATTAAATTGTGTAATTCTATAAAGTGAATTTACTGCAACGGTTGCCTTGCTGGAATCCTTTAGAATGTTCTACGTAAACAAGACCGGATATGATTTACTTCCTGTTTGGTATCCTGCTATACTGCAAGAGAACACTTTAAAATATTCCAGTGCAAAGACCAGAAGACAGATGATTAATTATAGAATATAGATTATTAATCCCCTGTGGGAAAGCTAGTAAACAAAAAAGCAAAGAGATAATACAGACCAAATACAGAGTCTCAAAAGAGCATTTACAGCCTCAGCATGACCATGATGCAAAGAGAACAAGATAACTCTCCACTGAATTAATCTGTTATTGGCATATAATCAGCATAAATGGGAAAAAAACTCTGGCCTTATTTCTTTCTTCACACTGAATTTAAATTGAGATCATTTTCATGTAGATATAGCAAAAACAACATGAAACAACATAATATTGGTTTAGTCAGACTTTGGTGGTGTGTTTCTGCAACTTAAAAGTTTATTTACTGTTTGGCCTGTTTAATAATGTATTCCACACAAGAAACCTCATAATAAGCATTACTAAAGCAAGCTAAAACATGAAAAACAACAAAAGGAGGTCAAAAGTTTTGTTTCCTAAAATGTTTCTCTATTCCAAATTTCCAGTGGCTTGAACAGGAAACTCAGATCAGTGAATTCTGTGAATGATGTTTAATAACGAGAAATGCAATAACATTGACACTATTTAGTGTCAATTGTTTTTCACACAAAAATAGTTTTTCGCACAAAATGTTCCTATTTAGTTGGCTTGGAATAGTGCATGGACTAAATTTGTGGATTTTATTAATATTATTATTATTTTGTATTACATTACATTATGCCAAGATCCATATGTACTTTATGCAACGTTTCTGGTGCTATTAGTTCCATATTGGCTGATATCAACAACCACCACTTTGTTTTTGTCATGTGAAGGCATTTGTCAGAAATTTAACACACTGGGACAGCTGTCATTTGTTTGTGACTAATGTAAGACAAAGATTTACACAGCAGTAATAAATGCAATGTGTCCGTAAATATGTTGTATTCATTTAGTGATGATTAATATGACATAAATATTATCCACCATATGAGACAGAGAGTGTGCATGTAAAAGGCTTAATAATACATCTCCCAATTACATAATGCTTAAGTCTGCATGTGGACATGTTGTGGCATCTTTTGCTTAGGGTGTGGTCCACCAGTTAATATGAGTTCACAGGCACCACATGTTGGCAGTCACACTGGATACGCCTTCACTCTCATAAACACACACACATACACCAACACTCTCAGTCAGCACACTCACAGCCGTTAGTCTGTCTGTAATAGTCATATTGCCCTTGTTAAGTGGGCTCAACAGCGGATAATAAACACTGCTTACTAACTACATTACTAAGACATGGGCAGGTGTGACCTAATGGTTAAAGAGTTGGGGGGAGTATGGTCACAGATGATTCCCACTGCAGGAAGTAACTGAGGTGCCCCTGAGCCTTTCCCCCATTTACTTCTGGGCAATGCAGTGCTGTCCACTGCCCTGGGTGTGTGTGTTCACTAACTGCAGTGTGTGTGTGTTCGCTCGTCACAGGTTTTCTCATGATCATGACAGAAACATAAAAGCTGAAATTAATGCATCGGATTTAGGTTTGACTGAAAGATTTAAGTTGAATGAAAATAAAATAATGTGATATTTGTTTTGGTTTGTCCGTGATGGGGTAGCTCTGTCTCTCTGTCTCACACATTCTGGATAGTTCTGTGCTTCACTGACACAAGCATGTGAGGAGCAGAGACTGTGTGTTAATATAGCAAAGGAGTGTGAGAGACTCTTTACCCTTCAGCTAATGTGTTTATTAAACAGAAAACAGATCCCACCCCAAAGAGCTGTGGAAAAGTCTACTTTTGATCCTTCAATGAAAATCACACTTCAGTTTTTAACAGCTACTACAGACTAGCCTATTAATATGCCATTTTTGTATAAATAAAAAAGCCCCCATTTGCTGGGGTTTATGTCTGTTTCTTTGATAGAACCTGCTTTGACCTCTGATGGGGTTATTGTACACAGAGTTCTTGTTTGATTCCTCTGGCCTCCAGTTTATTTTATTCTATGTTGACATGTTGCAACTCCTTATACACACACCATTAACATATTGTTAAAACAATAGTCTACATGAGATTAATTAAAGGTACTGTAACAAGAATTATGTTTGCTTATCGTGTTTTAAGCACATAATTAGGAAGTTACACAAAATAATCAAATTAGTTGAAAATCTATAGGTATAATGGTTTGTTGATATCAATTAGATTAAATAAAGGTCAAATATATTAAAATGAATGAAATGGGTTATGTTCATTTTATTATAAAAGGTTTCGACTTGAAAGGTACAGTAAAAAGAACAAACATGGTAGGTGTAGTACAAAGTACTTCATGATTTTGTTTTGCATTTTACTTAATTTTATTAAGTCATTTTCTAAATCCGTTGTTATGATTGTGTCGTCATTTTGAGTTCAGTGAAAAATGAGTATCAGTGAAAATTAATAACTGTATGTTTGTTCAGATGACAGTATATGGAGACCTCCAGCAGAGGGCAGAGTTAACCACTGTGAGTAAGGAAATAAAAATCAATTCGAATATTTTGTATGTGAGAAGAGAGAAACACGGAACACTAAACACTAAACTCTTCAGTTAAATGCACAGCCATGTTTCTAATGTCAGTAGAAAAACATTCTTCCATCTTTGATGAACACTCCTGGTTGCTAGGAAACCTGTGTGAAC
>JAZGTI010015542.1:0-13343 GCA_036877585.1 Botia kubotai
ATGTTCTTGTTTGAAAAAGGTGCAGTGTGGACCAGACTTTAAACCACAGTTCAAAAGCAATAAAAGCAATGTTCCAAATGATATCAATGTGTCTGTGTACTATCAACAGTTTAGCCCATATCTGTGAAACTCAGGCCACAGCTTGATATCCGGGCTCATGAGGAACATCTGACAGGATATAAAAAGGATGACAACCTCACGTCTGTGTAATAGCGTGATGATAGAAAATGGGGCACAGGTGCAATGTCCTTGAAAAGTAGAGGCTTCGTTTTTCAAAAACCGCTGCCCTGTTAATTATTCCCCATAAAGATCAAAGCAGTCTGCGTGATTGATAATGCTCTCAATCTAGATGATGTGAGAAAGCTGTTAAAAAAAATATAATCAGCTGCAGATAAAGCACTGAGAGACGATTTTACCCTCAACCAAATGACTACCTTGTCAAACGTGGCAGGGGTAACTTATGCCACCTTCATCCAATTTTCCCATGAGGCCACTATCAAAACCTCCTCTCAAAGTTGCCTTAAAATTGTTGAGCCAAACTATATATGTAAATCTGGAGAAGAGAGTCAAGCCCCTGCGCATTATGGCAAATACTTCTGCCTCTCTCTTCTCAGGGTTGTTGAATGTCAAAGTAATTCAGCACGCTGCCGCAGGTTGACATATGAAACCTAGTGCCTCTCTAATAAGGACACATGAGATTTGACTGCCATGCATAAACCATTGCTGTTTACTTTGAATATTCATATCTCCCTGAAATGTATTAATACAGCTCTCTCCTGTTAATTGTTAGTCTAACTCTCCGTGTCATTTAAAACAAGCTCCGATTTCTGAATGAATAAATCAAGAAAGAAAAGCTGAAGGAAAACTACATGAAAAGTTTGTGAGAAGACACACAGATGTAGAAACAAGATGGCAGGAAAAGAACACCTGCAGGGCTTAACTAAGCCAGACTTTGGGATTTGTTTGTCTGGATTTCAGGAATGAATGTCTGTCTGGACCAAAAAGGTCTAAAATATGTGGAGATCTGGATCTGATAGCATTCCTGTTCATCTCAATGGCAGTTTTATAGCTGGCACAAGACCCCTTGGAAGTATGCTAAAGAATCATATTGCCATTTTTGGTTGACCATTATGAGCTGTAAATGGCAGATGCTCAGTATAATGCCAATATATGAATTATCACATAGTACTTCATAGGAACTGGACATAAATGTCAAAAAATGAATAGAACTTTAATTTAACATAATATTCACTAAGAAGTCTTTAAGCCATAGTGCACAGTACTCTAGTAACTACTGTACATCTGGCTGTACATGCACTCTAGCAACTATATTTTCTCATTAAAAGATGGCATTTAAAAAAAATTGAGCACTGGTTAAACATTTACTGTAATGTAAGTAAATATTAGCATTGTAAACACATGCAACAACATAATTTTGCTAACTTTGTAGCTAATTTTGAATGACCATCAAAGGAGAAAAATGTACAACCAAATTGTGCAGTTACATGTCCTACCACCAGGGGCTAACAGGAACAAATCAGGTAAACGTTGTATAAGGAGAAAGAAACAGTTAAACATTTTTCCATCTCTGCTTCTTAGCACACAGTCCTGGTAAGCCTGAATAATGCAGACAGCGAGAAAACCATTCTGGAACATTCTAGGGGACAAATCCATCAACATTTACCCAGCAGATGTATCCGTCAACAGGAGCTGCACCAAAAAAAACCAACAGGCCAAAATAATTCGTCTCCTTCATTGGATGAGGAATATTAAAGCAAGGCTTAGTTTGTGGGTACCTGGATGGAAAGGCAACATAGTAATGATTTACATTTATTTTGCTTTCATGTCTGAAAATGTTACAAGAATAGGGGTTATACGTCTTTAAAACGCTCCATAGCAATTATTTTTACCCATAAAATGGCCCTTTTCTGAAGTAAATACACTTTTGATTACAGGTGTTGAAATTCTTGTTTCCCCAAACACCCCTCAAAAAAAGAAGAGGCCCTTTTCAATTCCCCAACCCTTCAATCTTGGGCAGATCTCTTCCTCTTAAATAGGACGAGGACAGGCTGGAGATAGCCTGAGAGACTCTTTCTATGGATGAGCTGTGCAATGGTTCTCTCATTGATTTATTGCACCGTCTCAGTTCGGTGGCAAAAAGTTCCCACCTTATCGGCCAATCAGAAGTCAGCGGCAGCATATTTTAGCTATGCTGCGTGACCCCACTCTCAGCCTCCCTCTATCTTTCTCGCCCTCTTTCAAACTCACTTCATCTTTGGTTCTCTTTTTCATTGTTCCACTGTGTGTGTGTGTGTGTGTGTGTGTTAATGTGCATGTGTGTTTTGGCGGCAAGCGGAGCTGCATAATCCAGTGGCAGTTGGTGACTGATGAAGGCAGCATCAGACTTGCCTCTCTGACAGTCAGATTACTTAACGGCACAGGGGGTTGTTTAAAATGGACAGCCCCCCTGCCACCCTGCCAAACAAAAACCTCACTTTGAGGACAGGTGTGGGATCATTACCACAACGGCCTGCAGTCAGTCAACAAATAAAGCAAGAACATCAGAGTGAAACTCTTTCAAGGCCAGTCACTTTTCTTTTTATCTTTCTTTCCTTTTTTCCCTCTACAAGTGTTGCCTAGTAGAGTTTCCAGAACACATGGTTTCCATTGAGTCTACACTTCGCCTCATGGCCTACCGGGTAATCTGCATCAGTGCAAGCTCGGCAAAATACACACACAATGACAAATGGGACACCCTGCAGTCTTTGCGGATGTATGTGAGCTAATTGAGTGCACAGATTTAGCTATTTTCAACAGTTTGATTAATGAAGAAGCAGGTCATCTGAATAGCCTACGTTTCTTAGCCAGATCAGGGTCACATTTATGAGGCACCCTAATGGGACAAAGTAAAATGAATCACTCTCTCACACATACATGCTTTTGGTGTGGTTTCAGTCATCTTTGCAGGGGCCAGAAGTATAGTGAATCTAGTGAACAGCAGGTGGTGGCTTGTGCCTGACATATGAGAGACGGGCTTATGCAGGATTCAGGCTCAAGTCTCTACCAGTGTCATTTCACCTGTCAGTCTTTCTCCAAAGAGAAGCCAACCCAGTCTAATAAAAAATCCATAAAAATAATCATTGTTGATGACAAACAGGACAAACAGAAAAGGCAGCTGTCTTTAAACGAACAACTCATAAAACCATTAAATAACTACACTGAGAAAAAATCTTAGACATTTGTAAAACAAGTCAAATTAACTAAAAATTTAGATAATGGGTAATAAGGTAATACATTTAATTTATTACATTTACATTTATAAAAATAAATGTAGGTAATAAATGTAATTTAGATGAGATTGATATTAAAACTTGTTGTCAGAATGTAAGTTTATTTTTCTCACCCAAATGTCTTGTTGTTTTAAGCACCTGTACAATTTGTTATTTATTTTGTTATTTGTACTAAAAAAGACTTTTTCCTAAACAAATCTTCTACCTGTATAAGTAATGTCAAGCATGTTTTTTTACAGGAAAACAAGACAAAAACACTTATTAGAAAAGTCATTTTAGCAGTGCATTGCTTTTCAAATGCATCTTTTCAGTGAATGAATTTTGTTATTTGTACTAAAAAAGACTTTCCTAAACAAATCTTCTACCTGTATAAGTAATGTCAAGCATGTTTTTTTTTACAGGAAAACAAGACAAAAACACTTATTAGGGGAGTCATTTTTGCAGTGCATTGCTTTTCAAATGCATCTTTGCAGTGAATGAGGGTAAGCAAGGGCCACTAAAGCGCAGAGCTGGAATTAAGCTGTCAGCTAAATTGCCGCATGGGTAAGTGGGCAGAACTGTGGGGTGACATTTCTGCACTGGGGAGAACAGCTCACTCCACTATTACAGTCACAGAAATCCTTCAGGTCACAGTCGGTCGCCTCGTACATGTCACTCGGCCCGGACCGTTGCCTGCCCCGCTGAGACCAGGCCGCAACACTGAATGTGCTGGGCTGGAAATGCTATCGCACAGTATATTTCCAAACAGAGTTTTAAAAAATGATGATGCTGTTGTCTCACCTTCACGGCTGACCTGAGAAGCACTGAGGTTGCTGAATTTAATTCATATGATTGATAACCCCCAAAAGAGTATTTTAATGGAAATATGTTATAACACACTCACTGAAAGCACAGGACCGCGACATGGCGAGCTCAAGCCTATTGTGTACAATAAGATAAGATGGAGATTACAGCTGTAAGACTGGACAGAGCCTCTGGACGACGTCCAGTGTCTTCGGCATGAAACTGAACGAGGGTTGAAAGGACCAGCGCTCAGCGATATCGGCCCACCTCTCATATTTAGCATGGACTACATCAGCAGACCTGAACCGTCTGAGGTCAAACCTTCACAAAAATGGCCCATACAAAAAGATGCATATCTCCAGAAACAAAAGCTCACATGCTTGGGTTGAGAGCAATGAAGATGTATGACATAAAACAAGAATCTGCATGCATGCATGCATGATATAAACGGCACGGGAGCATCAAACCATGCAAAATAGAAGAAACTGAAGAAATACGAGAAGATCTTCAGTTCTGTTGACCCCCAAAGGCACGTCCACCGCAATAAAAGCACGTTGCCGACCTTTTGCTTTCTCATTGGTTAATTCTGGCCCTGATGCTCGTCCTTATTGCGTGGGAGGCCGATCTCTGCACGCAGGCACCAATCAAGATAACAGATAAACATAACCTCATTAGCATGTTATCAATGAAGTGTTATTTATGTAATCACATCGCCGCCTCTCACTCAAAAAGCTATTAAAGTAACGTAAAAAAGCTGTCAGCAAATTATCCAGAGCGTGTTACACACTTATTAGGGCACTGTTTAGGGGCTGTAATCATGAAAGTGACACTTACTGAGTCTCTTGGCAGCTTTCAGGGCCTCAGAAGCCGTGTCAGCCACGGAGAACCTCTGCACAGTCACGCCGCTGTCCTGCATGAGCTTCTTGCTCTGGTACTCCTGCAGGTTCAACCATCTTCTGGGGCTCACCCTCACTGACTAAATAAACACACAGCGACACACACACATCACAGTGTAATTATAACAGAACAGCCGATCAATGGTGCAAATTTCCCGCTGTGAATACATGATAAACGTTTAATTTATTGGATTGATTTTTTAGGAAGGTGTTTGAAGCCATTCACTAAAATAAAGATTCCGATTTATTCAATATTCTTCCTTTCCATTCAGGGCTCTAATCCTTGCAGCTGGTTAATATTCACACACAGATTCATGGTCACGTCCTTTGATGAACATTCAAACACGATAGTTAACAATCCATAAGACACTCATTAAGTAGACAATTTCCCATTATCCACTACTGCAGAATTACACTAAAACCGGTTATCAGAGCAGCACTGGCTGTTGAAAAGTCTAGCAGTGCTAAATGCAGTCAAGCACCTGATTAAGTTATGCTTTTGAACAACTCTCCATGGCTTCTGCTAATTGAGCATCTAAGTGTCTCTATGGAGAATAATGAGGGAAGCCACCAAAGCTGGCAGTCTGTAAAAGAACACACTATGAAAGTGTACCATCTGAAGTGCACACTATAAAGGTGGATTCTCAAAAGTGCACACTACAGAAGTGTACCCTCAGAGGAGCATAGTATGAAGGTTTACATCCAAAAGGCACACTTAGGAACCATACACTTAAAAGTGCACACTACGAAGTGCAGACTACTCTCAGAAGAGTAGACATTTTCTATGTAGACATAGAAAGCTCACACGCTTTTAATGCGCTCTCTAACTTAATCACTTGCTCTCTGATAAGGGTTGGATGATGCACTGCTCTCATTCTCTTCAGGCTTACTCTGAAAACACTTTATCATTTTTCTAACATACATCACATTGTATTTTGACTGTGCTGGGCTACACTAAACTAAATAAAATATGATTCATCATATCATTGCATTGGTGCTCATATCACATTTCTCATAAGAAAACCGAATATGAAAGGATTCGCTTGGTAAGTTCAGTCAAAACTTTAATATTGCAGGGTACCATTTCCTGACACGGCTGCGTTGTGTAATAAATATTGTCTCCCTTACCAAGTGCAGAATGACATTTGTCACAGAATTTAGGTTATCGGATAAGGTTCAATCATTTTTCCATGTAATATCCAACAGAGTCCTATAATCCTTGAAAATAAGCATCAGAAAGTTGCATATATCATTACTGCATTACGGTATATAAAGATCGCAATATCGGTGCATCTATCAAAGTACTATGGCATTGTACGTCAGTATATGACAGTGTGAATATTCCTGACCTGGTCTCAAACAAAAAACAAGTGCCTAAAAATGTTTTGGAACCATCTATAGATTGAGCCACATTGCTTAAGCAGGAGGCGCATCTCTTACCCTGATCATTTCTTTCCTATATCTACTGTCTCTGTCAATAAAAACTGCTGCTTAAAAGGCCAAAAATAAAATGGAAAACTGTCCCTAATGTTTTGTGTATGTGTGAGGGGCAATTTCATGTATCTACCTATCAACATGGCACCTCACAGCTACGTATACAAGACCACTGTCTGCTATAAAACATCACATTTTCCACAGTACGGTATTATCTGACTGGCTGGCATCTGCCGAGAGTCCTCGGGGGGGTCATTTCTAAGTAGCATTTGCTGAATATTTTTACTTTTGTAAGCCACATTTAAAACAGGAAACAGTTCCCTATTGTACAAGCTTGCTTTTTGCATACCTACTTATAAAAAGTTCATTGGAAGGAAATAGTCACATTAAAATAATATATATAAATAAATCCAAGTATACCTCATATTTCAGTTGTACTGAATAATCTCTAATGCTCTACTTAGCGTGTAAGCGTGCTGAAATGCGACATGCATGCAGGGCCACAATTAATAACATATTTAAAGCTTTTTATTTAGACTATACGTGGTTGTGGGGTTATTATTTGACTGTCTAGGGCATACTGAGCTTTACTGTTCACTGCCTTTATTAATCATAAGGGAAATAAGTTCTGTTTTCTAAACAGATAATATACTTTTTATTCAGCAATGAGGTATACTTAAAATAAATAAAGTTACTGAAACAAAAATGAATAAAACGAAGGACAGAGCAAGAAAGAGACGATGCTAGTTGGGTTGGGCTGTTTTTTCTTCAAGAAAGAGAATAAACGCAAAGAAATATTGATAAGGTAATTTAAGGAATTAAAGGGTTTCAGTTCATAGGGTTTCAGTTGTCCGTTTACAGCACAGTTCAATACAGCTTTCAGTACGCTGCTCATGAACCGATTTATTTTTCAAATCCAATTAGGACTTACTGTTCACACCATACCCCCAATCATCCCACTTCTAATTTACAGTCACCTGTCAATCAAACACAGAAGAAGAAAACTGACACCAGATGCTAGGTGTCAGGTGTGTGAACAGCTAAATCTAGAGTCTAATGACAGGATTATATGTTATAAATCATACACAGAAGCCTTATTCTGAGGCGCTGATATTTGTTTTTCTAACAGTTATATTTTGGTGTTTCTGTCTGTCAGGTGTCACCAGTGTTCTTGATTCCCACCCCACTTGATTAACTGGACTGCAGAAGTGCTGAAAGAGCACCATGGCAATGTCTTTGCAAATGTTAGCAGTAATTGTTTATCTTTTCCCCCCAACTTGCTAAATTTAGCAGTAACCCACTGTGTGGATTTACAGGTTATTAGTTCAATCAAGGGCAAAGGGAGGATGAGGTTTAGCTGGAATGCGAGGCGGGCTGTGCTGTGCTCCGGGTGCGAGCGGTTGGGGGGGATGAGTTGCGGCAGGTGTCTGATCTCCCCTGAGACTCTGCCTCAACAGTAATTATCTTCATCAGCACTCTGGAGACACAGTCGGTTAAATACCAACACACACAAACACCCCTCACACACACACACACACAGTCACAGGCTCAAAGAGAGAAAATACATGCTTTAAGAAATATAAACAGATAGTTATGCACTAAAACACAAGTTATTTATAAAATGCTAGAAATTACAAATACATATAAAAATGTCATTATCAGTTCTAGTGATGGTTTCTTTAGACCGTGTATTTTGGTGTAACTGATTTATTATAGATGCGAAACAGTACTTTTTTTACCATAACATTAATTTTCACTCTGTTTAAAGCGAACAGCAGCTAAAATTAAATAAAAATTACCCTCTTAAAGTGGCAACTACAAGAAAGCAATAAAAGCATATAGAGAGCAACATAAAACCCAATTTTTAACTTTCTCCCCGAGCAGTCAAATCAATACTTCCAGATTCAGAGAATGAAACGCATCTCCAAGTCGGCATGACTTTTGGTGAGAGTTTTCCTTACGGCAAGCTTGAAGTGAAAACTGTGACATTATGCAGTTACGGTTAAATGTCATAGAATGACACTTCAAGGAACAAAAACGGTGATTCTAAACTTCCTCTCCACAGTTATTCTGTGCGAAATTTCTTCAATTGCTCACTACTGTCCCAACAGTTTGATCGTCTCATCATTCAACAACTCAACTATGGCATTGTAGACACAAGCTTTAATAGCCTTAGGAATATGGTAATTACTTTGCTGTCTCACATAATTAATTAACACAGTCACAAAAGCAGCTTTACGGAAAATCATGCCTTAATGTCTTAATGCCCCCCTGTGAGCAAACCAAAGGCAGTTGAGGCAAAGAACTACTCTATGGGGTGTAAAAATAGTTCCGTTGTGTACAAAGAGTCTGCGCTCTTTTCTACACACTTGTTTTCTGTCTGTTTTTGAAAACAAGGGCGTGCCCTGATTAAACTGCCCACTTTGAAGCAATCGTTCAATTAATCAGTGTTTGACCAATCTCACTGGTGATTGCAGTCACATGACACATGATATTGACACATACGAACCAATGAGAATCAAGGAGCCAGTGGTGGCCATGTTGGTAGAATTTATTTATAGAGATGTTTGCAATCAAATGTGCCACATCGATTTCTAAATACGTTTAAAATATTAATCGCTTTCTTTCACAACTATATTATTTCACTTTAGAAGACATTTATTAACAATCTGGAGTCATATGGTTTATTTTACTGATGGATGGATGCTCTTTTTGGAGATGAAAATCTCGGGCACTATTCACTCCCATTTCGCTGGGAACAGCCACGATATCGGATTCTGTTCGGCTGTAACAGAAAAGTCTTATACATCAAGGATGCCATAAGGGCGAGTAGTTTATTGTCTAATTTTAATTTCTGAGTGGAGTATCCCTTTAAATCATGTGTTTAAATACATCTTTTGGACTTATTCTTCACTTATGAATGAACCTCAGCAATTCAAAGACCACAATCAAACAAAACAGGGATCAAAAGTAAATAAACAAATAACAAGAATATATATTTTTATATACTTATATATGTCTTGTTATAGAAGTTCACTTTGTTTGTCTCCATTGCTGGCCCTGCAAAGCACTCCCATTCATCCATCATCTCAAATCTATGTATGACGGCCTTTACAATTGTGAAATTATGTCAGGAAAGAGATTCTTTTCAGGTCAGCAACTAGGTCAACCAACAAGACGGATTACAGTTTCATAATCAAAACAACAAAGCACAGAAAGAGAACACATTATAACAGCAAGATCCAGATATAACACTATACACTTCACAAAGTCAGTGGAGAGCTCTGAACCGCTTAAGAAACTTACACTTAATAAGAGTTGTACACACGCACATAGCAATTTGCAGTCATTCATTTTCAACAAGAGGTGATCTGAGACAACGCGAATGAGTGACTGTTGCAGACGTTCAAACGTAGTTTAAATGTAACGAATGAGTGACGACACAACTGCCAATAAGTGTGTAGCAAAGGTCATGTGATGAAGAGACACAATTATTTGTAAACCTTTTGTATAATTGAAAAATTGTATTATGTAAACCTACAGAGCATTATTTCTGTGGATGGAGAAACATTTTTAATAAACGTGCTTGTTTCTAAAAATGACACTGGCTTACCAACGTACGGTGTTAAAAACATGATCTCCCGAACCATCCAGACTAACCCAACAATCCAAAAAATGACCTTATTTTCTGACCTAAACAAAAACATTTGTTTCTTTGGAGTTTGTATCCTTTATTAGCATTGGAAATAAAAGCGTCTCTGGATCCTTTGGGAGGCCAGATGTCTCTTAAGGACATGGTGGCCCACAGCAGATCTTGACTTTCCAGTTGTCCTCACACAAAGGTGAGAGGACAGAGGAAAGCTGTGGCAGCAGTTGCGTCAATTTTGCAGGCCAGCAGATGCTCCATAAGGCCTCTATACCAACTTCAGAAAGTCGGGCACAAAGTTAAGGTATACATACAGGTTGTAGAGCATTTGATTCACTCATTGACTCATTATTTAATAAGTAAGCAAGTGCATTTAATGCAGTTAATGAGTAAAATATGGCATTTAAAAATTAAGCTTTATAGTGGTGCATGTTTAATGACCAGTGCATATTTGTGTCTACATGTATGCCATTGGTGGTGTATTTGTCCTCTGTATAGGGATTAAAAGACTACTTATCTTTAAATTGGAGTGAACAATTCTTTAATGCAAAGAACGGTTCACTGATCTGAAGTGATAATGAGGCCTCTCCTAATTCAGTCGGATATAAAGGTAATACATGCACACTTCAGAGGTAGGGGTTAAAAACCATAGTGTGTACATTTTAAGGTGCTGGAGAGAGACTGCGGCTCTTAAATGTAAGAGACTCCTGGCTCAGTCATCACTCTTATAACCCTATTCAGATACCAGGCCTGCTTCTCATTAACTTTGACTGATAGTAAAAACAACATGTTGAAATGAATTGTGTTTGGAGGGCATGTGTACAAAATTATGTCGAGTGGAGTGGGGAACAAGTCAACACTGAGCTAAATCATTCCTGCCAGAGTTTTAAATATCCTTATCTAAAGTTAAAGACGATTCACATCATTGCTTCAAACAGAATTTAATATAACTGCAGTGAGACATATTTATGAGTCAAACAGAATAATCAACAGGGAACAATGTAGAGCAGATTAGATTGGTCAGATGGTGTAGAGAATGCAGAAAATGTTATTGGTATGTATTAGCAAAACCGCATATTCTCAGACTTGACTAGTACTCAAATCATTCTTAAGGCATAACTAGGCTGGTTCTGTATTCACACCACCCCGACCGGACTAGTTTATAGAGGATATTTACCCAGGATCCATTATTGCCTTCAAAAATAGGTAGACATACAATAAAAATATAAATATGTCTCCATATGCTGTACATATGTAAATAAAATCTAGATAAACTAGTCAAACTCACTAATCAGCTAGTCGGTTGTTAGATGACTAGTAATTAGGCCTTGATTTAATGCGAAGTTATAAAATAAACATTTTGTCATTAGCAGAACATTGACTGCTTAATCATGCACAATAAAATCAAGGCAGCAACCATTTTAGCTCCAGCTTCATGGCTTTTTACTAGTTAGACATAAAGTTCAATGGTAACTCAGGAGGACACGCTTAAGCATTCACCTGATGAATGAGACAAAGTCACTATGCAAGTGACCGCAAGGAAGAAATAAATCAACAGCCACAGAAGAACCAAAGACCACAGGCAAGTCAACAGAGAGACATTCGGCCCCTCAGTCTGTTCCTGACATTATCACGACTTAGACGCACGTCTGCCTCATCAGCAGGACAGAGAGAGTGGACAACCCTAGTCGATAAAGGATTGATTCTTAAAAGAGTTCTTGTGGACAAAAAGGAAAATAAAATTAAGAAACACAACTGCTTTCCTCACTGGGGAATACTGGTTTTATATTAGCATATTCATGAAGGGATATTTACAAATCTGTATTGACCAGTCCAACTCTTCTGGGACAGGAAGAGAAGCTTAGAAGAGCTCAAACCAGGAGACCGGTTTAAACCAAAAGCATCTCTTGAGGTCTTTCAAAGGTCACCACTGTTTCACTGTGAATGTTCCAAGTGCATATTAAAACATTAAAACAAAGAAATCATTTTTCATGCCATATTCATTACAGCAACCTTTTAAATAGCATGTGTCCTTATACAGTACAACCACTGTATAGTTAACATACCAAAACTAATGCTTTCAAAATGTTGCCAATATCAAGCCCCCATCAAGACACTCCTGCATGCTTGAATGAACAAACGGATTAGAAATGCAACTCTGCATTATGTGCTAATTCTGTAGCTATTATCAGCAGGTGATGCTTTGACAAGCACTATTTAAAGATCGGCTCATATTGTATCTTTCATAGCTGGTCACAGACTTGCTGTCTCCAAGGGTTAAAATCCTCATTAACAGTCATAGCCCTGAACTAAACCCTTTGAAATGACTATTCTTAATTAGCACCTCCAAACGGCCTCATTTTTAATTAACATGCAGAATCCTTGAGGGGCATTTTGATTTAAGAAATTAACACATTTTTCCATTACTGACTGTAACTAATTGGTTTCCTTTATTCAGAAATGACAGCTGCCATTTATCCTGTATAATACAGCAAGTGTATAAAACAGGCCACAATCAATACAGTGATGCTAGTAGAGTGTTGATAAATTAGGCTTCATTATAGTGTTAAGATCATACACAAAATAAGGGATACAGATACACAAGGCTTAAGATGTAATTACTTCAAAATATGTATATGCCTAGTACTTAGTATCAGGGTTTTTAGAATCACAATCTTTAAAGTATTTTTAAAACAAGGCAAGTTTGTTGGAGCTGGGCTCAATGTAAACTCTGGAAAGTGGCCCTCCAGGATAAGGGTGACACCCCTGTACTACTATAAACACTGTCTCTAGCCACCTTGTTATGCTGCTTCCACCTCTACTGTAGCTGGCTAGAGAAACCTTTACGTGTGAGAGTCTTAAGAATTGCAAAGTTATATTGTGAAGGATATTTTTTTGGGTCACCAACCAGGTCACCAAACAAGCTTCATGTGTAATGAAAGAAAATGACATGAGTGCTTATTGGAACAAATGGGAAAATATTTTAATTGGGAACATCAATATTCACGCGAGGTCACAGCGTTGCATAATGAAGCAATTATTAAATTAGTTTGCAGTGAATAAATGGATGAATAAAGTCATGTGACCTTTGAGTGCTCTCTGATTTGTTTTAAAGCAGGGATTAGCGTCAGACTTTCATTCGGCAAGGTCAGGTGAGCAATAGTTTAGCAGCATCCATTGACAAGTTGACGAGAGACCTCCATTAGGCTGTGACGTGTGTGCGCGTGTTAGCAGGGCTTGCTGAAGGATTTGGATGGCACAGATTTGCATCATGGGATACGCTCTTGGCTTAAT
>JAZGTI010015543.1:0-13343 GCA_036877585.1 Botia kubotai
GAACCCATGACCTTGGTGTTGCTAACACAACACTTTACCTGTAACTGAGATATAGGAACACATGATACTTGATTCAAACCCTCATTTGCATTCATTTACTCTAAGAGTTGAGAAGGACTGACTTCTTAACCTCTGAAGTAAAACCAAACAGTGGGGTGTGAAACCATCACAGTTCCTCTCGAGCTGCCTTCTTGTCTAATAAACTTCCCTCTCCTCTCTCACTATCCAAGCCAGTTTTTGTTTTTGTCCGTGACTGAGGAAATTCTGGTCATGACATTTTTTACCCAGCGGCCATTTTGTGCTTGAGTATTGATCAAGAGCCAAGGAGACAGATATACTGTCCCACAGTGAGATGGGAGGGGATAGACAGAGGGACAATGGTTAGCCACAGCTCTCAACATCCTCAGGTCACTTGTTTTACATGCAACACCCATGTGACATGTTGATTACAACAGTAAAAACCCTTTAAGTTCCTCTTTTCCATTCTGTGAAATGCTGATGATACAAATTCCCCAGTCAAAATGTAAAAGTGAATCTACAAAGAATGTCCTGTTTTTAACTGCTTTATTATCTTTTTAAAAAGAAAAAGAGTAGACGTTTCTTTCTGTAGCTTGTTTGCTGTGCTACGCTTAACTACAAATTACAAAAAAAATGCTTATTTCGTCTGAACCAGTAATTAATTACTTTTAAATGTCACATTGAGAAACTGTTCTATCTGAATTTATAGATCACTTACCAACATTTTTTTACCAAATTTTTTTTTACTGTCACAGTATAACCTTTATCTATGTAATTTTTAAATTGAAATAGGTTTTCGGGGGCAATTAGTAGTTTTATGACAACATTTTATCCTAATCACATTTAAAACACACAGTGAGCTATCCATTTATGTCAAACTGAAAAATAAAAAACTGAAAATTAAAACTAGGGAATTAAATCAATTATAAAATCAAATACTCATTTTAGCCACACTCACCTTGAATATATATATACTGTTATCAGACAGCTACAGATCAATAGAGTATTACCAGAAAAAATAATCCTACAAAAAGCCCAGAAACACAAGATTCTCTGTGGAAGCAGAGAGGTATTTCTAGCCTGAGTAAGTTCAGACCTTGCCTTAATGAAACTCATTCACTGTGTATGATGAAATGATAATCACACTCTGTGTCCTGAGGGACACATTAGACAGTTAAACATTTCAGTGCTCTAAATGGGCAGCCATCCAAACACTTACGGCATCTCTTGGCAGCCTCCACGCACAGGTCCTCCGCAGTGTGGCAGTCTTTGAAGTACTCGAGCTGGTGTGTGTCAGGCAGGTAGAAGTGGATCTCCAGTCCTTTCATGATGGCCGGAATGTTAATCTCCACCTTCCTCTGCTTTTTCATTTTCCCACACAGTTGCCTGCCCAGCTCCATGACTGCTAGTTCTGGCATTAATACACTGCAGAATAAACAGAGTGAACAAAGAGCTTTAGTGATGCACTGTGGGTCCCTGACCTAATGAGAAAGCATTGACTTTTCTCTGACTTTGCGGCCCATAACAAATAACTAAATTAAAAATGCGGCACCATTTGTATAGTGCATTGCTCAGATCATTGCCGAGTATGTGTTTGACCAAACAAACACATATGACATGACATTTTTACATATATTAGAATTTTCTTTAATGGCTTTTGATGTCTATGATAAAAAACTCCCTTATTTGACATGCATTAATTCAGTCTTGGCTATATTTTAATAGATGACAATTTGAATATTCTAAGCACAACTCTACTGTCCACCGTGGCAAATCCAAGCTAAATCCTCCATTATTTAAACAATGGGAATCAACGGAAATACGACACACTTGATGTTCTCTCAACAGGTGCCATCAAATGGACCAATTTAATCCAACTGTCCATCCCGGGAAGAACAAGAGGGAAGATAAGATGAACGTTTTTCGCATCTGAATCAGATGGTTTTTACTCAGTGGATTTCCTTTCCCGCTCACCACGTAACCCTGATCATGTTAAACCTGCGGGTCAAAGCACGTTAGGATGCTAAGATCCCTGCTGGTGTGTAAAAGGACTTTCCTGAGATGAATGAATTCAAATACATGCTGTGATTATATCAAGAAAATCTCATTAGAATCTGTTAATGACCAAATGTGGTCTTTAAAGTGCCTTTAGTGAATTCAGAGAGGTAGAAACACAAATGACGTCTTTTGATTTGGTTTTATACAACACCAGTATTAACACCAATCCACTACGAAACATTCAGGCTTCATTATTTATCATGGCTTGTTTCCAAAGGTCATGTATATCAGAGACTCATGATCTTCTCTCTGCTGGCTAAATATGCAAATCTTTCTGGAAAGATAAAAAAACATGGGTCCATTCCAAATGAGGATTCATTAAGCCTTGACACCCATTTCATACCTCCCCCTGCTAGTTGTCCTAAAGCGCTTTTGTTTATCTTGTAATCTACAGGCTTGGGGCTGTCATGTCCTTATTTAAAACATTGTCTGGGACGCTACCTCAACTCACATAACACAAAGACGTCAGATCTCCCCGATCAATCATAGTCTGTTAAACAGTCGGATGTTGTAAGCAACCCTTACTTGGTTTAAATGTAATTAAAATAATGAACTTCCTTTCTTTTCTTCTATAATGTTTGAGCCTTTGTTTTAGGTGGGGATGACGGATAAGCAGACATCCCTACAGATTTAGGAACCTGCACCCAATACTAATGGCCCCTTTGGAACCCAGTGAATCACCTGCTTTCTTATATCTAAGACACAATCCTAAACCATCTTGGAAACTCTAAGAAGACATGAGGTTCAAGGGAAAGTTTGACGGTCTCCTCCAAGCTGTCAATGCATTTCTCCACCTGCTTCAGTAGGACTCACAATGTCGTTCTTCTGTTTACTTGCTGCCGACCTTACTTCCTGAAGTGCTGTCGTGCAGCTTGCTGGTAAAGCTATGGTTAACACTGTTTCTCCACTGCCTTAGACCCTGCGACTGTTCCGACAACAGATTGCTGGTGTATGTCAAGCATATATAGGTGTAGTAACCTACTATGTTTTATTGTGTTTGCTTTTTATAGTAAAGTGAAAATGTTTCTGCAAGTGAAACAAAAATAGAAGTAAGTTTACTGATTAGGTTTCATGAATAATCTTCTTTGTTGTGGAGAGTTTTCCACATCATTGTGGTTCTTGTTATGCATAGACATATATAATGCAACGATATGTATGTATATACGAAAGTTACTTTATTATAGTTAAGTTACTATAAGTATGCTGCTATATAGCTTAATAATATTTTAGCACTTTTGCACAACAATTTTGATTTGTGTGCAATAAAATGTAGGTTAATTAAAGCTTTTAAATTATGATGAACACAAATCCAGGTGCAGGATGAACACTTATCAATATCAAAAATGTACACAGCTTAAAAGGAATCATATTGTAAATATAATGATATTTGAATACATACACTTTTATTTGCCTTCGTACCATGATTTAACCTGATGCTGTAACAATCTTCAATGTGTAAAAGCTAAAATATTAATACCACTAACCTTAACTCTTCATCATGGAGTAAAATATAATACCTTAAGTTCATTACATCAGACTGACAACTTTGTGCAAGTCACCAGCAGCAGAAAAGCACGAGCAAAGATATAAAGTTAACCTTTGCTTAATGTTCCCAAATACATCACCCATTATAATGCCTAACATTTAATGAAACACTTCCAGCTGTATTTGAACTCAATTATTATATAATTCATTACATCTACAAAGCAAAGCATTACTGGCAAACATTTAATGAACAACTGTTAATAAAACATCTAAATCATTTGATAATCCTATACATTTTCACTGTAATTAATTTAAAAACCCACATTTTATTCTGGTGTTTGCCATAATATTTGCAAACCTCTTTCTGTTATGTTTTGACGCATATAAGGCATATGACTTCACTGTCACATCCTTTAACAGAAAATGCCTCGGGCACCTTAAATATGTAATGTTTTAAACCATTCAGGAGTTTTTCTTGTCATGAAAGCTCATTTGTCCGTAACGACATTAACCGTTTCAGAATATCAACAGTACCAGAAGTTCTATTCTAAAGTTCCAGAAACAATGTTTAGTGATATGAATGAATAGTGATGTTTAGCCACATAATGAACCCACTAAAATCTCTCAATTTCTTACTGCAATCTGTGCAATAATATGACTAACCCCACCTAATTATCTTTTTGTTTTGTTATTATTTTAATAGATTTGCATAGAAGCCAGTTATACCCAAAGAACCTACATTAGAGTGAGAGCTGTAGGCAGAACTAGGGTGGTCAATAAAAATGAACTTTGACCATGTTTTATCAGAATGAAATTATCATACAATTTTCACAAGATATAGAAGAGAAATAATAACTGTACTTTTTTGGTGGTCAGTAATTTAAATGGGATTCCCCACTTAAAAAAGTCTTGATGGGAACTGAATGTCTCACTTTTGAACATATTTGACCAATGTCTGGTATAGTGGATGACATAAATAATATTCTAGAAGTATAATGCTGTATTGTCATGGTTCTCACATAGATTTTACCTGGAAATATTTTAGTTGTTATTAAGAAAAGGGGAAATGTTGTACTTTTTGATTAGGAATAATGTAATGACGTATTTCCTCTCAATTTTGATATTCATGCCCAGCTTTCCTTCTATACTCTAGACCCCGTCTGATTTCAGACAGCAAGAACTCAGCATATTTGAAATAAACTTTATATGTATATACAGGTGGTCAAATTTCTATTGACAAAACTGCAGTAACAGCAGCAACAACACGTTTAACCATTTAAAGTCTGTATGGTGTTACCATGACAAATGCGCCATATCAAAGTCATTAAAAAGAAAAGAAAATAGAAAAACAACTGAGAATAATTCTGCACCTTACAATAAACGTCTAACCTAGTATGCTTTGAAAATGACAAATTTAACTTTGTGGACTGCGATCAACGTACAGGCAAACATACATTAAAAAAGCATGATCACAAATGTAAATTTATTAATTGCTCTGAAAACTGCAGATTACGCTGAATTATGACTTATTCTGCTGTACACATAGGTTCATACAAGTTACTCTTTGTACGCTTTGATCGAGATATTTGCCAGCAAACATACGCAACCTTATAGCAAAGCGTCTTACAATCTGATTGCTTACTTGCACAGTACATAAAGACACCAGACACACATGTAATCATCCCTCAAAAACCACATACATCCAATATATGAAGAGATACGGCCCTCGCCCTTACCTCGCCAAGCAAAACTACTTCCGTTTAATGTCGAGCATTACAGATGTTTAAACACTTCCTCTCGTTTTTTGTTGATTTTATGCGCACTCGATTAACTCCAAAATGGTGTCTTACCGTATATGCTATATCCGACTTTGTTAAATTTCAAAACAAACTTCACATCGCCGGGGCGCGCACAGTAGACAATTTTTCATGATCAACTAACCTTTCCTGTCAAGCGTCGACCACATTCCCGAAAATAGGGTTACGACGAGTTCTGTCACTCGCCGCCTATTGGCTCATCTGTCTGTCAATCAAATGTGGTACCAATGGTTTTAACTCTTAAGCGGAGAGAAAACTAGTGGGCTTTTGTTATGGCTACAGCACAGCCTTCTGTTTATGGTTAGGATTATTTACTATATATTCAGCTCAATAAGAGAATTATAACGAGTGTGTCAGGTAAGCGGGACATTCAAAATGTGCAATGCTGGGGTCCCCAGGACCAAGATTAAAAACTACTGGTTTAGTCTTTTTAAAAGACTTGTATGAAATATTAAGTCACGTTTATTGATAATCGACAATTGTATTTGTCGATTAAAAAGTAAACATTACTGCAGACATATTTTCTCTATCGAGGAGTTTAACTGCACATTAGATAATGTTAAAGCTATTTCACACATGCACAAATAATACATGGATTCATAAATGTATCAAACATTTTCGCCTACATAAATAAAATATTACTACGCTGATTTAGATTTAGTGGCAAATACTCAAAATTTGACCATGTGAACTTTATACTTTTGTCTATAAAATATTAATCCAAAATTTAATTAAAATCAAGCAGGTTTCACAGATTCTGTTTTATACAACCTCAATGTCTTAAAACAAAGATTGACGAATCACAAAGCCCTCCTAGATTACGTCGATATTTCAAAAGTCTTTAAGACCAAGAGGCACAAGCCTGCCATTAAAGGGAGGGACTTCCCGTCCTCACCATCAGATGAGTTGCCAGAAACTGTGGGCTGCAGTTTTACAGGTCTATAAAACACATCGAGTGAATGTGGCAAATCAAATGTAACAAAAGTTTAGATAATCGTATGAGAAACAGAAAATGATAAAATATATATATATATATTAAAGCCAGTGATAAATGAAATGTAAAAATGTATGTATTTAAGTGATAAATGCAAATGCAATTGTTACATATGTATTTAATACATCTATACATATATACTAATTTATGTAAACATTTTCACGTAAGAATCATTTATTGGCTAATTTTTAACATTACATTTATGTGAAATATAAGAGACATCAAGTTACAGGCTGTTATGTATTATTTCAGTGATGTCAGAAGTTGTTTGTTCTTTTAACATAAACAAGCGTATCATTGTCATTTCGTGCATCATGTTTATGGCACTAAACATACAGAGATCCATTCTCCCAAATCATTTAAAAATGTACAGAAGACTCAACTCAGATTAAATTTTATTGGTGGTAAATACTGTATTATATGGGTTCCAACTAAGTAACAGTGTGGAGGTATTTTCTATGATTACATATGAAGAGATATAAGCCATGTTAAAACAATGTTTATGGGCTGCAGAATATTTATGGTCTATCAGAATTTTAAAACCGCTCGTGTATTGTTTATGCATTTATTTATTTTTGGCACTTTTAACTTTCTTTAGAAAATTCTATACATAACATCAGAAGGAGACAAGAGTTTGAAAATGGTTATTTAAAAATGACAGAATTTCAATTATACAAACTCATGATCATACAGAACAGTGAGAAAAAAACAAAAACTATACAAGCAATTAATAATTAAAAAATTATGCTGTTTGTTTGTCCTTTTTGCTGTCTTCCACACCTGTAAAAATGAGTCAATTTACAATATGTAACTAGATGTCAAGATGGCAGCCATCCTTCAGTTATCACAGTACTGTACCTTTAAGATGGACAGCATCAGCACTGTGATAACTGAACCAGGGCAGCCTGTCACATCAAGCAGAGCCAGGCTGGTAGTGCTTCATGCTTCCTCCCGTCCATGTTCATTGGGGAATAACAACTTTGACTTTACACATTAGTAAAAATTACAAGCTTGCAACAAAAATACTGTGTAATAAAGTCTGAGGTTTTACATGTGTTTGTTTCCAAAATGTTTCATTATTTTTAAATTCAGTTAAAAACTAAATAAACATTAAACTTGCATCTACAGCTATTATAGGACTTATTAGACTAATGAAATAAAGAATTAGCAAGCATGGCTTGACTTTATGCCTAATTTGTATTGGATAAACACAGGCAACTCCCTATATGACAGCAAATACCTTCGTTTTAAGTTTTAATTATTCATACACACCACCCCTCTGACGTCAGACTTGTTATGGTAACTCTGACCCCGCCTTCTATGCGCGGATGTCGGCCTTTGGCTGTTCAGCGCTCCCATAGGCTCCTCCCACATCATCCCCGCCCTCCGTGCGAATCTCTTCTTGTAAACAACTCCATCAGCGCGTCGTGTTTGCCATCATAGGACACTGGAAACGTCTGCCAAATAATCTGACAAACATCTGCCTAACATTCCTAAATCGCTTGTTTCGGTAAAACAATAAAACATTTAAATGTGTTTAAGATAGAATATATTAGCTGTGACACTGTGTTGCGACGTCTCATTGCACAACGTACTAGATGTTTGATTAAACTATAGGTTTAAATAAAGTCATGCCGAGGAACAGCCGAGCAATATAGTACATAAACTACACATTATGTTACCTCCTAAAAAGACGTATTACAGCAAAAAGTACGTCGTAAGGTTAGTGGTCTAAAATAAATAATACATCAATTATCAAATAAAAACGCATTAAATCATCATTTGTGCTATATTATGACAAGTATCATAAATATTCTGCAAAGCGTGTAAAGCAACTGTTTTACTTGATCTCAATTTGTTAGATCGTCTTTGTATTTTGTAAGTCGCCTTATTATACTGTATTGATGTGCGCTAACGCCCAACAACGCGCGCGCACACCCCTCTCATAGCAAAAACAAACAGCACGTTCTATGGTAAAAACATAAAAATAATATCGCTATCTCAGTAAGACGTACACATTATTCAATCGACTGCAAAAGTACTTACTTGCATTTTCAGCGCCAAACTCCAGTGTTTATCTGAATATTTTTAATGACGCAGCAAGCACTGCGAACAACGTGATTGTCGCCATTTTTTGTTGTTATTGAAATCTTCGAGCCATGTGACAATAAAACAACACGCTTCCGGGTGCTGACGCTGAAAGTTCATCGCTTTCTGTAGTGCAAAATTACTCTAGTCAGGTTAAAGGCTTGAAAACACAACCGATTGTGGCGTTGCGTACCCGAACTGAACTGCGTGCGTTTCATATATCTTATGTTCTGACGCCACCACAAGGCTCCTCGGAAATAATTATTTGACGTGATGATTATAGTTAACTCTAGCTTTTGAATGTGGAAGACTTGTTGTGTCGATTGCATGTTTACAAACGCATAAACAGACGAGTCAGTGGAATCATTTTTGCACTCTATTGGTAGTCAACAAGTGTAAACTGACCAAAAACAGACAGGGGGCAATATTACACTAGCTATATCTGTGCCAATTTAGGTCATTGCCTGAGGAGAGAATAACAATGTGTTTATCTTTTAAAACGATCTTCTTTATGTTGATAACAATTGGGCACATCTGTTCATAAAAAGTAATACAAATAAAGTTAAAATAAATACATAATAAAGGACAAGGTAATACAAAATAAAAAATATTTGTATTTATTTAATCAAGTCATTTGTTTATTTATTTACTTTCCTGTTATTACATTCATCGATGTTTAATTTTTTGCAGGTTTGGTTCACTATACGCAGTTTGCTTTAACCAAAACTACAACGACCATACTCCAGTGCGGGCAGCTTGCGGAGCGAATATTTTCAGTGCGCTGATGCACTACAGTCGTTTAAGAATAGGGCGTTTATGTTTCTCATCCATTCATTTGCAGAGAGCGAGAAGCTCACGTCTACATGAAGAGTAGGCGGTGCGTATGCTAAGGGCTTCCTAATTTTTGATGTACAGGGACAACTCACTCTTTTCACCGTGGAAATAACGGTTTAACAATTGGGTGGGTAGGTTTGTGTGTTGTTTTTGACTTCAAACTATTTAAGTTGGCGTTAGTTGCGTGCATCGATGGTTTAATTCGATTATACACGTCCCCACCCTTCATTCTGCACTAAAGATGTGCTTTAACAGAACTGTAATCTTTAAGTTATATTGCAAATGCGTACTGCGTTGCAAACTACTGTAAATATGTGCATGCTTATATGGTTTCAGTTGTAACGTTAGATCCGTTTTTACTGTAAACAGGTCGACTCGGCAAAGAAATGTCCAAATTATTCCGGGCTGTTATCATGGGTCCACCAGGCTCGGGAAAGGGGACAATCTCAGAAAGGATCGCGCACAGTTTCGGCCTCAAACATTTGTCCAGTGGAGACTTTCTTCGGGAAAACATCGCTGCCAATACTGGTGCGTACATTTTCAACGATTTACAAACTTATTTTCTAAACACTTAATTTTGATAGTCTATGCTATCTATGCCATGTAGGCAGCCAGCGCAAAGCCACTATAACGGAACAATAGAATCGTGTTACCATATCAAACGTAACAGAGTATCAGTCACTAAAATCACTAATATTTAGAGCGTTGGTCGATTAAAATAAATTTTCCAAAGGGTATTTTTTGCAACTTCAACATTTGCCCCTCCCCCAAATTTGGGCGTCATGGTTTTGAGTTCATGTGAGGTATTTAAAAGCTGCGATGATGGCAAGCCGCCACTCCAGTCTGTCTTTTATTGCACAGTTGCCTTGTAAACAACACATTCGAGGCATTATTAAGATATTAGCCGGTGTTATTAACTGATGTTCACGTATTACTGTCTTTCAATAAAAATATGAGGAACGTATCTATATCATTTACATTTACTTGATTATATTAAGACAATTCATTCATTCATTAATGAATGTTCGAATTGAAGCCTCGAGATTGTCATAGGACTGCTTGAGCTTATATAATGAAATCGTGATTAATAATTCGTTTCTGTAAGTCAAAGATTCTATCATTATAATAAATATAATAATTTAAATGGACTTTCATATGTGGTGTCCTTATATGAATGATAGAACTCTGAGTTTGCTGCCTGAAAACATCACTGAAAGCTTTGACATTTATTATAAAACGTGTGTGTTAATTCACTGTATTTGTCTTTTCTATGTTTGCAGAAGCTGGTGTTTTAGCTAAGACTTATATAAAAAAAGGTTTGCTGGTGCCAGACCATGTTATAACTCGCCTTCTGCTGCCTAGATTGGAGGAGATAACCAAATACAGTTGGTTGTTAGATGGTATGGTGGTAAAAAAAATAGTTTTATGTTATGTTTCAGTCATGCTATTGTACTATTTATTAGCATGTTTCACAATTTTAGAGTTGTTATTATAATTGACTCTACTGTAATTTTAGGTGTTAAATGAACAAAGGCCCTACCCTTTGACTCTTTTGAGTCTTACCATTGCAGTCATTGTTTCCTGATGTCTAGAATTTCTGTTAGACAGGTTTGTTGGATCACAAATTATTTACAAGGTGCATACTATTAATTAGTTAGGCTTGATTGGTCACTTTGAGATGCTGTCGTTTTACAGATTACATTTTCAAAACCTATACTAACACGTATGTTTAAAAATAAGTTTACGCTTCTGACTAGTTAATTGAGGTCAAAGTACATTGTTCACTGAATTTTTTTTAGCACTAGTCTAAATTTAAAGGAAGCAAAACATTTATTTCTTTAGCAGAAACCCAAAGCATTCTGTAGGAGGTGTGAAGTTAGGAAGTAACCCAGATACATTTTATCAAGCTTGTTATTACAGAAGGTGTAACAGCTGCTTGCCTAAAAAGTCACCCAGTATAGGATAGAATATCAAACATTGACTAAAAAGTGGTCTGACCAACAAATTAGGTTTAAATATTGTCTGTCTTGCCCCATGGATCAAAACTAGTGAAAATGTATTGCAGGACTGTACTGTATTAAAGCTTTAATTAAATAATTAAAAATTTTATAAAGCTCCTGAAGTTTAATAATAAAGCAGACTAATTAAAAAGTAACAGAAATCATAGCCAGTGACTTGAGTGGAAGGGGGCCCCCTACTGACAGTGGTTTCATGATACTGTTACTGTATGTAATGCAAAAACACACCATGATACTCCTCCACAAAGACACACTCCACAAAAGTTTGGAGAAAAGACTTTTAAGGACAGTAATTTCTTTTAAAAAAGTGGATTCATTTTTATTATTCCCTTTCAGTTGGTCATTGATGTTACATGACTTTGTAGAATGTAAAGATTAAATAAAAAAAGATAATATTTATGTGTGAATACATCAGGGGTAAGATAATAGCAATCAGAAGCCATTTAAATGACTTTGTTTCAGAAGTGGCATTTTGGTACATTTACCTTTTTTATCAGGTTTCCCTCGAACGCTAGCTCAAGCCCACGCGCTGAACAGTGCCTGTGAGCTAGATGTAGCCATCAACCTCAACATCCCTCTGGAAACACTTAAAGAAAGACTGCGACATCGCTGGATTCACCCACCCAGTGGGAGAGTGTACAACATGTGCTTCAATCCCCCCCGAATCCAGGTGAACGTCCTGTTTTTTCTTCATTGGATAACGCTCATTAAATCAGATAGCAGAGGTGTTGGTGGGTTCCACTGCCCTTAAAAGAAATCATAATGAAACCATAGTTTAACTATGAAAATCTGTTAATGTTGTCATGCAATTTTGTATGTACATAAAACTGACAATGTACATAATGGAATTTGGACATTAAACAAATACAGTACAGCAAGGTATAAAATGCTAATGATGTAAATATTGGCTTCCCAGTACAAAACAGAATACAAACAAATAAATAAAAATAAATATTTATATATAAATACACTTCTAACAATTCCAGACTTTGTGTTTTTACATTTGATGATTTGAGAGACTTGAATAATTGCATGATCTAGTAAGTAAATATAGTAAAGCAGCCCGTGCCTGCTTGCTTTTATGGCGCATTCTGCAAATTTCTAGCTAGTGAACATGAACATTTTGATAATGAGACGGCGTTAAAAGTGGCTCTTTATGCAGATTGCCTGCACAGTTCACTTTCTACTGAAGAACAGTAGAGAGCGGAATCAGACACATTCCTGAACTACCTCTCAGCTCACACACACCCTCCAAAATCAAATATCGAAACCAGTTGATAAAACTCTGGGTTTACTTAAAAATACACCAAGGAATGTTAAGACAGGGTTGGAGCTAAACTTTGGCCCTTCAGGCATAGACCTGCAGTACTAGATTAGTTAGCATATTTTTGATTAATTATTTTACAAATTCTCACCACACAATTAGCATATCATGAACAGCATATTCCATCTAGATAGATATGTTCCTCAACAATAATGTTAATTCCCTGTTGTCTTTTCAGGGAATAGATGACATTACTGGAGAGCCATTGATTCAACAGGAGGATGACAGACCAGAAGCTCTGGTGGCCAGACTGAGACACTACAAAGATATTGCCAAACCTGTCATAGACTTATATAAGTAAGACTTATATCACATTCACAGGAGCAGCCTTGTCTTTTGGATGCAAACCAAACCGACTTAGTGTGTTGTTTTTGTCTACAACATTTTTTGCTTTTGGCTGTATTATTGGAAAGAAAATGTTCCCATGTTGTTGTACTACTACTAACAACATTTGCATTGTATGTTTCTTTGAAGGACTAAAGGTATCCTGTACACATTCTCAGACACAGAGACAGACCGAATCTGGCCGAATATTAGCACACTCCTCAGCACAAAGATCCCCATCGTCCAATCAGATGCTCGGTGTGCTTCAACTCACTGAGTAAATCTTCGTAAAAAGTCTCTTATTCAGGAGAACAGTGTGGCCTCATCTCAGAGGGTTTACCTATCGAATTTCAAAGATCAGTTATTAGGCATTTTTGTGATTT